>MU184163.1:129940-157139 GCA_016904865.1 Pissodes strobi | reverse complement strand
AAATTTTATTCCTGTAATATTACATAATTTGAGGAATTATGATTCTCATTTGTTTATTAAGAATATATGTCAAAATAATGAATAATTATCTGTAATAGCTCAAAATAAAGAAAAATATATTTCATTTGAAAAACATATTGAAGTTGGCTCCTATTTCGATAAAAAATCAAATACCTTAAAAAAAAAATATTTTCATATTAGATTTATAGATTCATTTCAATTTTTACCATATTCTTTGGCAAATCTATCTGAAACGCTTGATGACCTTCAATGTAAAGAAGTATCAAAATACTTTAATGACAAAGAACAATTTAAATATATTCGTCAAAAAGGAGTTTTTCCATATAAATATATCGACAACTACTCGAAACTAGATGAGGTAAATTTGCCTGATAAGGAAAACTTTTATAATGATCTAACAGATGAACATATTTCCGAAAGAGAGTATGAGAGAGCCAACATTGTATTTAATTTGTTTCAATGCAATTCGATTGGCGAATATTCTGACATTTATTTAAAATCTGATGTGTTACTCCTTGCAGATGTTTTCGAAAATTTTAGAAAAACATGTATAAACACTTATAAATTAGATCCTGCTCATTATTACACTTTTCCCGGTTTAAGTTTTGATGCATGTTTACGTTACACTGGGGTAGAATTAGAATTGTTAACCGATCCTGATATGTTACATTTTTTTAAAAGTAATGTTCGTGGAGGAGTCAGTACCTGTATAAGTAGAAAATCTGAAGCAAATAATATATTTCTCTCAAATTATGATCCATCAGAACCAAGCAAATATATTTTGTATCTTGATGCAACAAACTTATACGGTTATGCAATGTCACAATATCTTCCAACAAATAATTTCATTTGGTTAAAAAACGATGAAATTGAAAATTTAAACATAATGAATATTTCTGACACTGCAGAATCAGGATATGGATTTGAAGTTGATTTAAAATATCCAAATATATTACATGATCAACATAATGAATTTCCATTCTGTCCTGAAAATTACAAACCTCCTAATTCAAAATGGTCAAAGTTAATTCCAAATTTAAATAATAAGGAAAAATATGTTCTTCATTATTCTTTATTGAAACAATGCATTGAAAATGGCATAGAGATAGTTAAAATATATAGAGTTTTAAAGTTTAATCAATCACCATGGCTAAAAAAATATATTGATTTAAACACCAAGTTAAGAAATGAATCTAAAAACAAATTTGAAAAAAGTACATATAAAGTAGCGAATAATAGCATTTATGGAAAAACAATGGAAAATGTTGACAAAAGGACTGATATTAGGTTGGTTACTGAATGGGCAAAAAACAGTAGAAAAGATGGCGCAGAAAATCTTATTGCAAAACCTTACTTCAAAGACTTAACCATATTTCCAGAAAATTTAGTTGCGGTTCAAATGCAAAAAGTTTTAGTTGAATATAATAAACCTATTTATGTGGGATTTTCCATATTGGATATATCAAAAACTTTAATGTATGATTTCTTTTACAATTTTCTTAAACCTTCATACGGTGAAAAAGTTAAACTCTTGTATACTGATACAGACTCCTTCATTTTAGAAATTCAAACCGAAAATGTTTATGATGACATAAAGGGTAATATAGATAGATTTGATACTTCAAATTATCAAATCGGCAATTGTCATAATATGCCAATTACTAAATCTGTGGTTGGAAAATTTAAAGATGAATATGCTGGTGAACCTATTGAAAGTTTTTATGGAACCGGAGCGAAAGCATATTGCATTAAAACAGAAAGTGGTTTGCTTAAAAGAGCAAAAGGGGTTAAAAAAAGTAGTATCAAAAATCAGTTAACATATATTCATTACAAAGATGTAGTTGAAAATAATTCAAAAACGTTTTGCACTATGTATACCTTTCGATCTCGTTTACATAATATGTTTACTGAATTGGTGAATAAATTAGCTCTAACTTCTTCAGACGACAAAAGATATAAAATTCCGGACAGCTTTGATACACTTTCATGGGGTCATCATGATATTCCTTTTTATCAATGGGCAGATGAGCATAAAGAATTATTATAAAACAATGTTCCCTCTCTTCTAAACCGATTTTTCAAGGTTGTTGGATTGTATTTAAGATAGGAAAAAGCTTTGTATTACTTAAAGGTAGCCTAACTACCAAAGCATGTGTTTAGAAAGTTGTGATAAAGAAATTGATAATATTTCATATAGAAGTTATGAAAAAAGACTTTCAACATTTAATAAATGGAAGGGAAAATTAAGGCCCGAAGTTTTAGCTCGTGCAGGTTTTTATTATTTGTTAATTGCTGATATTTGCAAATGTTTTTACTGTGGTGCTGAAATTTTTGAATGGACGATTGATGATTGTCCTATTGAAGAACATCATAGACTTCACAACAAGTGTGACTTAGCTGAATGTTTGTGGCTTTGTAAGATGAAGAAATGTGAAGACCAAGATGTTGTTATGACAAAATTTAATACAAACATTTTCTTTTTCTCGTTTATAATTTTGACTGTTGCGAATGTCATCATGGCATCCAAAATATTGTAATTGTTATGTTTTAAATTTCATTATCCCTTTTTTTGCTATTTATAATTTGAATTATTGTAAATGTCATCATTCAGTCGATGATACTGTAATAGAGTTGTCTCTTCTTGTTTATTAGAATATAGAATTAAAATTTTAAGGTGTTTTAATCATGTCTCTTACCCCATATATTTTGTTATATTACATTACAAGAAATACTTTATATGTGCATATTCCATATAAAGTGACACATAGTTTAGTTTGTTTCAAAAATACATCGGATTATGAATTACCGCAATCATGTTATCATATGAGAATTGAAAAAATTAATAACAGCAGCCAAGCATTTTCCTTTAAAATGCAGCAGATGAACATTAATAGCAATTTCTTCAAAATTTTATATTATTATGTAAACAATACCATTTATGACACAAATTGGATCATCAAACGTAAAAATGATGAATGTTCCGAATTGATACATAGAGAAAACCCTATAAAATCAACAAATCTTACATATTTAAACAACACCCTTTTTAACGAGCAAGAAAATTCCAAGTGTTATATATCTTATATTATTAATGTAGTATTAACAGTAGGTTTACTTTCTCTCATAACAGTGTTAGGACTTATGTATTATAAATTCAAAACAGAATAATAAGAATACAATTAAAACGAACAACCTTAAAATTTCTGATAAAAGAGTGGGGATGATAACTGGTGGGGATCATATTATATCATCAAAGACTATCTCGAAACAGTTCAGTTTACCAGATCACACTTAATAATAAACATGTATACTAATTTCAGTAAAGTAAATGAGTATAGCACTAATACTAATAATGTGTTTAAGAAAGACGATTCATGTATAAAAATTAGTGAAAAACTTCTAAATTCTAAAGTGTATTATTTAAATAATTCTTCATCCAAGTTCATAGCTGTTGGAATAAGTTTAAGTGATTTTTCACCAAGAATTCTTATTGGAAGCAGAAACGGATTTTATGTGAGTCTAAATGAAGATGAAGGGAAAGCTCTGTTGAAATACCAGGGAGTGATAGCTAATTACTTTTATTCTTCTAATTCAGATACACAATCGTTGATGTGTGGTAACATTACTTTAAGCTTTCATAAATATAATGATTGCCTCATCTTAAAAATTCAAAAATTGCATGGAAATTATGTTTATCTTTCATGCAGTTCTGTTGACACCTGATGGTCGCTCATTGAGATTGTGGATTATAGAATTCAAATAATTAACAAACAAGAATTTGAGAAGTATTTCAAATTGTTTCAAACTAGCCTTTGCACACAATCAAGAAACATTCTATCCGACATATATGAAGTGCTAAATCCAAATCAGAATGTCAACAGTGAAAATGTATGTGCGATGCTGGAAATGCTTTTGTTGTATCCGGAACAATTGGAAGAAAAATTAAAAAATAATCTTTCAACGAAGAAATATTATGAAGAAATCGGTCAATATTTGTGAAGATAAAAATAAACTATATTGGATGGTGGTGTGGTCCTTTGCTTACAGGCAAGCGCGAATATCTGAATATCAGAAATTTTATGCAGACAGACTTCGATTTGATAAAAGAATTGTGCAATGTCAAAATGTTTTGGACATATTTCTGAGTAAGGAACATAGGAACAAGATTTTTAATGAAAGGTTTAATGTTTAAATTTAAATTGATTTTTAATAAAATATTTCAATACTAACATTTGTTTTATTTGATAAAAAAAATATATAAAAATTTTAATTAAAATACGTTTAAGGTACAACCATTAAATTATAATACATCTCTTTTAAGAATCCATGAATTGTGTGATTTATCCAATCCAAGCCATTTAACATATACTTTATTTCCTTTTTTTCTTAATACTTTTTCTACCAAATAGACATCTGGATGTTTAACATTCTGCAACTCTTCTCCATAAAACCCTCCTGCAATTTCTTGGTTCTTTTCATCTTGAAGCAAATATGTAGTAGGATTTGTAACTTTAACTTTTTTTATGCTAAATATTTCATTTGACCAATTCGGCGTGTAACTCTTGGAAAATGCTTCTCGCTGCTTGCTTATCCGCACATAATCACCAACCCTAAATTTTGGAAACTTTGGATCGATTGTTTTTGCACGAGTAAAAGATGATCTTAAAATGTCTTTTTCATTATTTTTGTTAACTTTAACTGGCTTTTTATTGATTGTCGAATGTTTTGTGTTATTATATTTCTGAACTATTTCATCTAAAATATCAATCCATTTGTACTTTCCACGCAAACTAAATTTTTTGCACATTAAATTTTTTATAGTTCTGTTCACTCTTTTCACCACACTGGCTTTTAAATTAGAATAAGTGTTATAATGATTTATGCTAAAATCAGTCATTAACTTTTGAAAATCTTTGTTAAAGAATTCTTTTCCCATATCAGTTTGAAGGTGTTTTGGAACATTTTCAACAGTTTCCAAAATTTTTCTCATAGCTTGAGTAACTTCTTTTCCTGATTTTGATTTAATTGGTTCTATCCAAACATATTTTGAGAATACATTAATTACTACCAACATGTAACGATATCCTCTATTCAATTTCCAATAAGGTATCATTTCGACTAAATCAGCTTGCCATAAATCATTTAAACCTTTTACTATAACCCTCCGACGTTTGTAATATTTTCTGCTTGGCTTATGAAGTTCATTAACAATTTCTTCTTTAAAGTTAACAGTCATAGTTGTAAATTAAGAATGTTTATTGTTCTATTATAATTGGACATTTTATTACAAGTTCTCCATAAAACAAAGGCAAATATGTTATCGATTTTTTAGCGTTGTGGAAACTGATTATATCACCTAATATAATTTTGGTTTTCGTTCCATATTTTACTGCTTTACCGTTTATATGAAGAGCAACACCTTCTTTTGGATATTCAACTTTCTCTATATATCCCTCTTTGAATGGGAAAACATATGTATTTCTTCCATCTTGAAGTAATTCATATTGATTATTAATGGAATCCCATTTTCCGATAAAAGGTAAAACAATGTTATAATACAATTTTACTTTATTAATATCCACAATATTTAAGATCTCAGAAGATGAAGAAGAAGAAGAAGGAGCATTACTATATTCTAATAATTTATTTTGATCTTTGAAAAGTATGTGTGATCCGAATTTATCAATCGACATTTTACCTTCATGGACTATAACATAATAATTGTTTCTTTGCAATTAATTACCTTTTATACAATTATTTTTGCTTCTCGAAGTTCTTCCAATATTGATATAATCTCATTTTGGTGGCCCGTATGACCTGCCATCTGCGAAGAAACTAGTAATTTTAATCTTTCCACTAGTTCGTTTACATCATCATAATAGACATAATCAATTTTTTTATTTGATAAATTTAACAACGTTCCTCCTTTTGTAGATCTTGTTTTTGTTGTTCTCTGACGTGTTTGAGGTGGTCTTAATCTGCTTAGACTTGAAACGCTTGAAATGCTGGATGTAGTCGATTTGCTCGATTGTTTCAGTATTTTTTTTTTCAATTAAATATAGTTTAATTATTGTTAGATATTTCGGATCGGTAGTTCCCTGTATCTGTTCATTAGCATCATAATTTCTTCTATAAGCGTTTGTTCTTTTTAAAATATCCATATAATTTTCAAGATCTTTTGATGTATAACCCTTTGGATCTTGGAAAAAAACGAGCTCATACAATCCGGGAGTTCCTTTGTAGGTTAAATTTTTAACTTTCAAATTTTCTTTTTCAAAATCAATTAAACTATCTCCAATTTTCCATTTTTCCGCTACAGGGTCATGAGTTAGACCGTGAGTGTTATCCACATCTCGTCTACCCTTAATTGCCAAATCAACAAATGTTCTTACGAGCGGATGAAATGCCTCAAGATATTCCTCATAAGCAGGAGTTCTAGTTAATTCAAGGATGTCTTGTCTAACTTCTTCGTCAGTTGGTTCGATTATAGTGGACTCGTTTGGACTAGAAGTACGCCCTCTTGCTTGAGATGTCATTGTAGAACTCAATCTGCGACTAGGGCTGGGTAAAAAAACATCATCATTATCACTATCATCATTCTTCTCATATATTTCTTCATCTTGCAAAAATGATGGTATTTCAGTGGGGAGATATTTTTTATATATGTTTGTCTGTCTTCTTGTTGGTTGTTGTTGTTTGATAGGTGAAAATTTAGAATGTTGAAGAGTTGAAAAGAACGAAGGTGAAGATATTTCCCGTTTTATTAATGGTTCCGATTTTATAGTTTTAATTAATTCCTGCAAAGGTTGAGTAATGGGCTTTAACTCTTTTTCTTGGCGAATTTTTGATTCTGCTATATCTGACTTTAGGGCTTGATATTTTCGCTTTACGGCTTTACGAGCTTTCACTAGTTCTTTTGCAATTTTCTCGTTCATGTTTATAGATATAGTTTAGATTATGAACTAATATTAACTTAATTGAAATGATGGTTATATATATTTTCTAAAATTTAATAAAGTTATCAAATCCCTTTCGATAACGACCAGATTTCATGTTGCAATCTTTATCAATAACTACAAAATCATAATCTGACCGCCAACAAATACCACATAAGTCTTTAAATTGTTGATAAGACATATCGGTATTTACATGATCATCATAAATATGTTTTAAATTTGTACCATCTTGTTTAAATATTATTAACAAATTGGTATTATCTCTAATTAATTGTTTAGGAACAGCTGAATATGTTTGGCTTAAATAAAAACAATCAGTATTTTTATGTCTACCGAAACAGAAGTAATCTCTCATAATATTCTGATCACAACAAACAATGTCATCAAATATGATTATAGAATTAGGTTTAATTTCATTCGGTGGTAATATATCTTCTTCACGAGATGATTCAAAATATCCTATTTCTTTAATTGAGTGTAATAGATTTCTTAAAAACTCGTATTTTGATTGATATAATGATTTTGAGTAAATATACACATTTCCAAATCTTAACCCATTTTCGGAAGTTAATAGGGCAATAATTACATTAGTTTTCCCACATCCAGAGGGTCCTACAACTATTGCTCTTTTACATGAACCTCCAAACAAGACACCATGCTTTCTAAAATTTATTATATCTAGATCATGATTTTTTTATCGGTAAAGAAAACTGTTGCTTTTCGATCTGCATTAGATCAGTGTTGAGCAAGCTCTAACTGTTTCAATGAAGAAAGGAACTGTAAACTTCATATTATATATATAATGGGATATGTTACATCTAGCTCTATTAAAAGCTTAATGCTCGTGTTGAAAGGTGGTTCACTAAACAGTCTTATTAATAAACTACCTTTTGAATTACACATTCCATCATACAAATATTGTGGTCCAGGAACAAAACTTGTTAAACGTCTTGAGCGAGGAGATAAGAGTAAAAATCCTTTAGACGAAGCTTGCAAAGAACACGATATTGCTTATTATAAATTTCCCGACTTGAAGAATCGCAACAGGGCAGATCAGTTATTAGCGGAAAGAGCTTTTCAAAGATTTAAATCGAGTGACGCTTCTTTAGGCGAACGATTAGCCGCACTAGGAATAGCGGGTATTATGAAAACTAAGTCTAAGTTAGGTATGGGTATTCAAAAGAGAGGAAAAGGAATAAAAAAAGGCAAAGGAATAAAATTGAAAAAACGAAAAAGAACTACCAGGACTATCTCATTTCAGTCAGCGTTACGAAGAGCGAAAAGGGGGATATTGGGAAGAAAATACAAAAATTTACGAATTGCGGCTGAAGATGCTCTAGCATCTATCAGTAAAGGAAACGTAAAGGTAAAACAACCTGCTAAAAGAATTATCCCAATTCCAAAATTCGGTGGTTTGTTACCGCTAATTCCAATATTTGCAGGACTCTGCATTGGCAGCACTAAGTGGGGGAGCTGCAGGAATTGCTTCATCAATAAATGCGGTTAAAAGTGCAAAAAATAAACTTGAAGAACAAAAGACATAATAAGGCTATAGAGCAAATGTCAGTTGGTAAAGGTCTCTTTTTGCGACCTTATAAGCAAGGTTGTGGATTATATTTGAAACCCTATGCAAAAAACTGTTAAATATGCTACCTCGCAAACCACTTTCAAATTTTGAGTTAAAAAAATATGTGAGGCTTTTGAAAATCCCTAATTTTCGAGGAATATTTATGCGTAATAAACTACCAAAAGTTATAAATAAAGTTGAATGTGCTATTATTAATTTGGATGATCAATATGGTCCAGGAACTCATTGGACAGCTTATGTAAAGCACGGTAAACAAATTATTTATTTTGATAGTTTTGGAGGTTTAAGACCACCTACAGAAATAATATCATACTTCTTTAGCGATGGTAGCAAAAATGACATCTTTTATAATCATGATTCCTATCAATCATATGATTCATCAATTTGTGGGCAACTTTGTCTACAATTTCTTTATATAAACATGTAATTATGAACTATTCTTTATTTTAAAGAGGTTGTGGGAACTGACATGTCATTTACAATAGCTCTTTCTGCACAAAGTAGTGAACTTTTTGCATCATTTAATCCACCAATTTACTTAGATGAAGACTCAGATTATGTTATAGGACTAACAAATTTTGAAACTTTTAATGCCATTCCCAACATTGATGAAACTAATAACAAACTGTATTACGGGAATTCAAACGATTATGTTGAAATACCTGCTGGTAGTTATGAAATAGGCGATATAAATAAATTTCTACAAAATATTTTTGATAAAAAAGGAATATCTTTTCACTTATATGCTAATCATAACACTTTACAATCTGAAATTAAATCTACGGCTGATATTACATTTAAAGATGGAACTATTGGAAAAATTTTAGGATTTAAAAACCAAACTATTAAAGGTGATGGAAAAAGTAAATTATCAGACAATCCAGCTGAAATTATAAAAGTTAATTCCTTATGTATAGATTGCAGTATTGCTGAAGGTTCCTATCTGAACGGAAGACCTGTCCATATTATACATCAATTTTTCCCAAACGTTTCGCCAGGATTTAAAATAATTGAAAGTCCTCAAAATATTATTTATTTTCCGGTAATAGTGAAAGCAATAGACAAAATTACTGTTAAAATATTAGATCAGAATCTCGATTTTGTTAATTTTCGAAAAGAAACTGTTTCACTAAGATTACATGTAAAAAAACTAAATTTATAATGGTTATTTTTTATAATAGAAACGATATTCAATCAACAGCCAATATTCAACAAATTCAAAAAACATATAAAGCTAAACATAATAAAGTTAAGTTTAGTAGTCGAGTCAACGCTAATAGATTAACAAGTACAAACAAACAATTTCTTAAATCACTTGGACTTAAACTTTTGAAATGAGTATACTTAATGTTAGCGAAAAACTTTATATTGACAATTCTATTACTCACTCAGAGTTGCATTCTTATGAGCCATATTTGCCAACAAAATTAAGCAACAATGATGAAATACTAATTCCCGTTCATGAAATTGAAAAGTATACTCTTCCCTGCGAAAGTTTTCTTTACATAGAGGGAAAATTATCTAAAGCAGATGGAACAGTTTCTAAAACACTATCTCTTGTAAACAATGGGATAGCATTTCTCTTTAGAGAAATGAGATATCAGTTGAATGGGGTTACGATAGATTCTATAAGGGATGTTGGTTTAACATCCACTCTAAAAGGTTACCTCTCATATAATACAAATGAATCTGACAAATTAAAAAATGCAGGATGGTCACCAAAGATAGCAAATACATTAGTTGATGAAAAAACTGGTTCATTTAATGTTTGCATTCCTCTTAAAATGTTAATGGGTTTCTTTGAAGACTATAGGAAAGTTATATTAAACGCAAAACAGGAGCTAATAATTGTGCGAGATAACACTGACAATAATGCTATTATAACTACCGATCCAAGTGAAATACCAAAAATTACTCTTCACAAACTAACTTGGAATATACCACATATTTCAGTAGCAATCCCTCAAGAATTATCATTAACAAAAATTATTGATAAGGGAACAGATTTAGTTATTGCATTTAGAAGTTGGGAATTAGTTGAATATCCGGAACTGTTGAAAACATCCAGACACAATTGGCCTGTTAAGACATCTACTAGAGTTGAAACTCCTCGTCATGTTATAGTTGCGTTCCAACAGGAGAAGAGAGATTCGAAAATATCAAATATGAGTGAATTTAATGATATAAACTTGAGAAATATTAAAGTTTTTTTGAATTCTGAAAGATACCCCTATAATGATCTTCTCCTGGACATAAGTAATAATAAATATGCTATATTATATGAAATGTATTCCCAATTTCGATCTTCTTACTATGCAAAAACCGAAGAACCTTTATTTGACCCAAGCGATTTTAAATCAAAAGCTCCTATTGCTTATATAAATTGCTCACATCAAAAGGAATCTTTACAAGCTGGACCTGTAGTAATGAGAGTAGAATTTGAACTAAACAAAGATTTAGAAAAAGATACTTCAGCGTATTGTTTAATATGACATGATAAAGTTTTCACTTACAACCCACTCACTAAACTTGTTAAACAACTTTAATTTTCAAGTTGCTTTTAATATTACATTTCACCCCCACCCTCTTGAAGCACTACATTTATTTAACATTTGAACAAATATTTCTTAGTTGTATAAGATCATTTAAAGATAGAGCAACTCCAAGCAGGTTCTTAATATAGTTCATGAAGTAATGATCTTACAATATGTTCAAGAAATTAGACATTTTCATTAAAAATTTAGAAGAACTGAAAAAACGTATTGAATCATATTCCAATAAAAACTTTGTGTTTAAAAAATTTGCAACTTTAAAAATATGAGATTAGTTTTGGATATTCAAGTGTTCAAAGATGAAAAGAATAAATTTCTACCTAAAGAATTAGCTGCCTATGATGGAGAAAAAATTAGTCATTATGTTTTCAAGCAACCATTTTCTTTGAATTCTCTTTCTCCTGAAGCGCACAAGCAAGCTGTATGGTTAATGAAAAATCACCACTGCATTAATTGGAATATCGGTTATACTCCACTACACCACTTTTCAACAATTGTAAAAAAATTGACTGAACAAGCGCAATTTGTTTACGTTAAAGGAAACGAAAAAGCAGATTACCTAAGAAAATATTCCAGCAAACCAATAATTGAATTAGATGAACAACCAATTTTAATTGCTTCAACACCTAAATGTTTTTATCATTCAAAGTCACCATCTATGTGTGCGCCTTCAAATGTGTTTTATATTTATAATAATTTTTTTATGAATGAATAAAAAAAAATAATTTTATTTAACTTTGTTTTATTAAATACATTTCATTTCTCACATTTAAATTTCCTAATACACACATATATTCTTATAATATAATTTTAACATATTAAGTTCCAATACAAACTTTACTCTGTCTTTGTTCTTTAAGAACTCGCTACACACTTGTACACCTTTTTTACAAAACTCAGCATGTTGCATATAGTTCTCATACCACAGTATATCTTGAGCTTCAGCATCATTTCCCGCAAGCGCATAAAACCGCGAACAGGCTTCCGACATCAAAAAGTTTTCATAAAGTTCTAACACAAAGTTCTCCATATCTTACACAAATACTTCAAATTGAAGTTCTCCCAATTCTTCTTCTGCCAATTTTATTACATCTAATATAGTTGGATCTCCTATACAGGGTGCTACAAATTCGTTTCTTTGTATGGGTATCTCGAAAACCGTAAGAGATACGAGGTCGGTTAAATTGGGGCAAAGTTGCGCAATTTACAAGTGATTGATATACTGTCGAGAAATGTAGAAAATTCCGTCTACTTCCGGAGATATCCGTAAAAAACCGAAAATCATCTATTTTATTTTTATTTTTTCCTGCCTTTGTTTGAAGAGAGAAAGTAAAATAAATGTCACATTCTTTTTGCTACTTTTTCTCCTCTACAAGCTGGCGTTATCAAATTTTATATCCGACGTTTCGCTTTCGGGCCCCCTTCATCAACTTCATTTTTTAAAATACGGACCTGGAATTTTTATCTACTTTTTAAAAAGCCTTTGGTCTCCTAAAACCAACGATGTATCGCACTTATCAATAAATCAACAAATCTAGATTTTTTCCACAAGAGATAATGTGTTAGACAGAGATGGGGCGATCTTTTCTGGCCTGATTTCACTTATGACAATATTTGTTACCACTATCGGACAAGTGTGGTACATCGTTGGCTTTGGGAGACTAAGGGCTTTTTAAAAATTAGATAAAAAATCCAGGTCCGTATTTAAAAAAATTAAGTTGATGAAGGGGGCCCAAAGGCGAAACGTCGGATTTAAAATTTGATACCGCCAGCTTGTAGATGAAAAAAGTGGCAATAAGAATGTGACATTTATTTTACTTTATCTCTTCAAACAAAGGCAGGAAAAAATAAAAATAAAATAGATGATTTTCGGTTTTTTACGGATATCTCCGGAAGTAGACGGAATTTTCTAAATTTCTCGACGGCATGTCAATCACCCTTAAATTGCGCAACTTTGCCCCAATTTAACCCACCTCGTATCTCTTACCGTTTTCGAGATACCCATACAAAGAAACAAATTTGTAGCACCCTGTATATTTCTTCAAACTAACCACTTCAACAAAAAATCCCAATTGTTTCAGTTCAACTACAAACTGCAATACATTGAAATTTTCGAAGTATTGAGCACAAGCGGACGCACCTTTCGAATAATGTTCCGCAAACTCACAATAAAAGTCAACATATTCTGGTCTGCTATGCATAGCATTATAATAATTATCTGAAGTTAATTGGTTAAATTCTTCATGTAACTTTTTCACAGCCTCATCCATAACTGTTAATGTATATAACTAACAGCGACTAAATGATCGTAAGTATCAAAGTTTCTTATAAACAGAAAATTCCTTTTTATTATCACATTGATGTTCTGGGAATGATATAAACTAGTTCATTATCTTCTTCATTATTATCACCATCTAGAATAGTTTAAAAAATATCTACAATTGATTTAGTTTCTTTCACAATAGCTCTTTTTTGATTAGTATATTTTATATTAATGTAATCACAATGACTTCTACACAATGGACAAACATCCTTCGTTTTTAACCATTCTGTCAAGCAATCTAAACAAAATTTGTGTTCACACCAATTTGGTGTGCAAATGTTTTCTTTTTCCAAAGAACTAAAACAAATAGGGCATTCCTCTTTCAAATGCACTTCACTTTTTTTCTTTTTTGAACTAACTGTTTCCGAACTAACTATTTCTGAATTGACCCTCTTGAGTACTCGATTTCTTAATTTGAGTTCTTCCATTGAAAACTAAACTGTGAAGTGAAGAAACATACAGAACTGCTGGTTTTATTATGTTTATTTAAGAGGGGAGGGGAAAAGTCAGGGTCAGGGGCAAGGTCAACATATATGTAGATAAGGATGGGAAATGTATTAATTACATGATGAGAAAGACTCCTCAGTAAGCAAAAGAGAGAGAGCCCTCACGGAGGATAAGGTAATTACCTCCTCCGTGAGGACTCACTCTCGTTAACACACTACTCAGGAGCTTTTGCTCAGATGACTGAGTTTCAGGATCCTAACTGAAGGACGTCTGAAGTAAAGACTGCATCGATCTCCATTGCTGTAGATATTGCAATGGGTATCGTGTGCGATGTAAGTATTTGTTTTCTTTTGTACGATTTTTTATCGTGACAGTTCAGAAAAAACATCAATAATAATGCCTGTCATACTTTTTTGAAGTGAAACTTCTTTAGCGGGGCAACAGTCAGAAAAAAGCTTATCAAAGTGAAACGCCCCTTTAATTAAGCATGTTATAGCTAGAGGGTTGAAATTTTCATGACATGTAGCCGAGGTAAAATGAGGATCCTGGACGAAAACTGGACACTATATGGAGTAAGGAGTTCAGCTACGAGGTTGGGGATGGCAAAAATGGGAAGAAAAAAATGCTTTATGAAAAAAAATCAAACATTTTTGAAAAAATGAGGAAGAATTTAAAAAAACGTAAAATAATGTTCGGAAGGCTAATAAAAGTATTATAAAACAAAATAAGAAAAAAAAATAAAAAAAACAAAACCAAATCATTGTTTGGAAAGTTATTAAAGGTATTATAAACCCAAATAAGAAAAAAATAATTAAAGAAAAAAAGAAAAAGTTCGGAAAGTTAATAAGAGTATTATAAAACGAAATAATGCAAAGAAAATGATAAAAAAAAAGTTAGAAGAACGCGATTTTCGAAGAAAAAAAAATAAAAAAAAATATGTGGCAACCGGGGTGCAAAATTTGAGAAAAAAAAGCTTACAAAAAAAACTCAATTCCTTATATATCTTTCAGAAGTTTCACTTCAGTTGTGTGCTTATAAAGGTGAGGCATATAATTTTTTCTACTTAATATAAAATAGACAAAAACACGTAAACCATTTTTTCTACCTAGTAATTTTACATCTTACAAAATATACCTACAACATAATATACTTATCAGCATGAAGTTCTTTGTATATACAACAGCCTTGATGAGAAAGATCGGTTTTGTTAAAAAAATGGATGAAATATATTCTGTTAATCAAAAGGATATATCTCCCTGTATGCTTTTTGGTGTATGCATAGTCTGTCATACACACAAAAATTTGTGGATGATTGAAAGCATCTTCATTCCCCATCAAGAACATTCTTCCAGCCACCAAAAAAATTATAGAAAAAACATATTATGAAGCAACATACTGTACGATTATCTAATTGATTCAGGTAATAAAGAAAAACCAGTATGGCGTGAAATATTGAGAGTAAGATAAAGGTCCAAATATTCGTCATGGTCCCAGTAACTTTATCGCCAGTGCAACTAAACTTGCTACGGAATTAAGCACTTAAAATCCAAATAACGCCCGATCCATCTCTACAATCTATTGGACGACATCTCGAGGACATTCTAAAAGCATAACTATTGCACAACAGTATCGTACACAATTCCTATAACTTAAAGAATACCCGTACCAGTATTAGTCATACGGATATTAGGACATAATTAAAAACTGACACTCTCGAAATAATAGTGACGAATAAGCGTCCATAGGTGATGATAACTGGGAATTTTCATTCTAGCAATGAGTCGATTTAACTATGATCAAAAGGACATGGAAAAAGCGATCGATGCTGTTAAAATGGTTCTTCAATTGCGACAGCGGCTAAAATTAACGTCCCACGAATAACCTTTTCAGATAAATGCAGGGCAAAACTTTCCAAAAGATCCTCTATTTTGTCAGAAATTAAGGAGCTAAACAAGGAAAAATGAATTTTCCATTTAGGTAAAAGGGGATTTCCTGTAAACAACTGTCGACCTTTGGACAGTATCCAGATGTTAATCAAAATTTTACGAAAGCCTAATTGAACCGCCAGTTAGAAGAAGGGGATAAACGCCAAAAATGTCAAAAATGACTTTTCATCAAAAATGTGTGTTTTGAAGCAAGGCCCATCTGTCAGCGCCAAGAAGGAAATAATCACCATATAAACTACGGATATATTGGAACATAAAATATGCGGCAGTTTTAAGAAGGAAATACATCCCGGATTTATTTCCTTCTTCAACTTTATGGTACGTTTGTTTGGTCAGATGCTTATTAATTTGGCGGCAAGGTCAAGCGTGTTGGATCCCGATAGTGATTCAGAAGATATTCGTAAAATCGTTCAGTATATTCCCGAAGATAAAAAACAATTTTACGAGAATATCCTTACATGGCCAACTACTTCATCTGATACTCCCGAGGAAGAAAGGTAGTTGAGATAAGAGGTGTTTTTTGTTATGTTTGCTATGACACTTTCAGAAAAATAGTTATTTTTGTTACAAGTACCTAAAATGGAGTTTTTCAGGACGAATCATTGCTGTTTCCGGACGAGGCATTAGCCGAGTCCGGAATAGCAGATGAGTCCTGAAAAACTTCATTTAGGTACGTGTGAAACACAATTTTTTGTCATCCGCTCCCAAAATTTAATTTTTATTTATACGCTTTTTGCAATTCTTCAGAACGCCTAAATTTGCAAATTTACCATAATTTTTGAAATCCTAATGTACGACAAAGTTACCTTAGAATTTGATATCGTAGCAACTATTTGACAATTTTGTCATGTCATTCGAAATTTTTTACATTTAGACATATTCAGGAATTTTGGGATAGTCCCTAAAGGTTGCCATGACGACTTTTAGGGACTAGGCCTAAAAAGAAGCATTTTACGGACTCAAATGAGTCCGTAAAATAGCTATTTTTGGGAGCGTATGGAAAAAAATTATTTTTTTGTTGTAAATTTTGATTTTTTTTTCTCTCTAGAAGCGATAATTCGTTTAATAAATAGGTTTTTTTACGGATTTGTGTGTTATTTTGTATTTTTGTTATAAAGTTTGAATTGTTTTTTTTTATCTAGAAGCGATAACTTGTTTAATAAACAAGTTTTTTTTACCTATTTGTGCGCTTATTTCGTATTTTTGTCATAAAAAATCATTAGTTTGAAGAAAGAAATAAATCCAAGTTTTTCTTTTCATGATATCTAGCTAAAGAAAACCAATAAATGGTTTCTTTCTATCCTAAACTGTCTAAACATATTGTACTGTATTGCAACTATCATTATAATACAGGGGAAATTTAAAGAAAATAAAATAAATAGTTTTTCGCGATTTCCCAGTAATCTATTTTTTGGAGTTATTTCCTTCTTTTAACTGGCGGTTCAATTTTAACTATGACAGACGGGGCCGCTATTGGATGGAAACCTTTCAAAAAAGACACTCAGAGAGTACTATTAGAGTATTTCAGAATCTAATAAAAACAGGAGCGTTGATTTGAAAAAATTGTAAACTATTTCACCAACAATAATTTTTTGGACGGTGCTAATGATGCTTCTCGAGTTTTAAATTGTGACAAAACAGTTTTTTTCCGAAGCCCCCTCAACAACAGAGTTTTGGTTAAAAATTACAAATAATTGTACATAATATAATAAATTCTAATGAGAAGAATAGCATCACAACTTTAAAAATGAGAAATGCTTTAGGAGTTCTACCGTCCCCTAACATACCAGTCAATCTAAAGCGAGTTCCTGAACCATTAGCCAGTTCAATGTCAACATCTGGGGCTATTGGTAGGTCTCATAGAGGATGGATGACTGAATAAATGTTTTTCTAATATATTAGTAATGATTTTTGTATCCATGGCTATTGCAAAATGATGTAGAATTTTTTGTTATCTTGTATATTGATGGTCAGGCATCACATCTCCAATTACCTTCGTGTGAATTCTGCGCAAGTAAAAAAAAATAAAAATTGTTACACTTTATCAAAATGCGAAGCACTTTTTGCAGCTAATGGATGAATACTCTCTCATTGCGTTCCGTTACTCCTGCACAAGGAACTTCAACATGCGGTTGAGTCTACAATGCTACAAAACAAATTAGGTCGCACGGGCTGCTTCCTCTCGATTCTTATACAAAAGATTATTGTAAAATAAAAATTCAAGTAGAGGAGGAAATTTGCACATGCAAATCACTACATAATAAATATGATTAAAAAATACTACTTATATTAAAACCCTCATACTAAGCTAAAATTATTCAAGAAATCTGGCTCTACTTGGTTGCATGAGGTAGAATTCATGGAGCTGTTTAAAATTTGGTATCAAATGAAAACAGATATTGCTAATCCTGAAGACGAAATGCACAATCAAGATGAATCTGCAGATTCTATAGATTGTCAAATGAACGTTACCGAAATTATTGATAACGAAATGGGCAATACGGAGATTAATAATTTATTAAACGACCGATTATGTAAATGAGGGAGGAACATAAAAAAAATCACAACTGAAGACTCAGCGATCATAAAATTGAATAATATTAAAGGTACGTAATTAGCTTAAATAATGAAAATTCGTTCGGATTATTTTATGGATTGGTTTAATTATTTTTAGATCTTCAACCTGAAAATAGGTCAGTTAATTAAGTTTATTAAAATTTTATGTTTTTCGTTTGTAGGTGATTGGGATAAGACTTCACAAGATAAAGCGGTTGAAGTTAATGAACAGGAAAAGAACCATGACCAGCTTTCTGAACAAAAGAAAAAACAAGACACCAAAAGAGAATAGGGAGTTTTGTTTAAATATAATAAGGTGCCAAGATTGTCTAAAATGGATGCGCAATAGATGTACCAAAATAACAAAAACACTGCAAAGTCTATATGTCAAATCTGCAATTCAAATAACAAGTGAATAATAAAAATATTTTCATTCAAGTACTAAAGCGGTAGGTAATTTTATTGTATATTTGCCTGCCGATAACTGGGACAGGTCGTATTTTTGCATGTCTGATACTGGAACACAGTCACATTTAGTAATTTTTTAAATTAATTTATTTTTAAGCTAAAATTACGTAAATTCAAGTAAAAAGCATCATAGCTAACTCAATCAACCATATACTTCCAATATTTTCCTAAGTAATACAACACAAATGCTTTTTATTCAATATTTTCAATATTGAAGTTCACCTTAACATGACGAATTCTGGAACAATTACGTTAGAAACAGATTATATTCTATTCTGTGTCAAAAATTATATTCCACTGAAAGGTTCAAAAATATAATCGGAAATCTAATCCACTTCAAAAGCACGTACTAAAAGACACAAAAACAGTTCGGTATCAAAATGTTCTCCTACAATCCAAATCAAAATAATGGAATTAATTGCCAATAAAACGAGATATGAATCATAAGCATCATAAGAACAACTACTCCACAATTCTTTTGAACTGTACTCCTGATTTTTCAAATAAAGAACAAATAAGTCAAATAATACAATAAAGTGGCAATCGAAGAAAACTATCAATTTTATCCAGTCGCAATAAAAATTAAAAGCTGATAATGATGTCAGCGAACAAAGATATTAAATGGCGCTAATATTATGAGGTGTTTAAACACTTAACCAGCAAGTTAACAATTATTTCTCCATATATTCGTGCATTGTGCGGCTCACAACCTAAATTAGCTGATGCCACGCTGCATCTACAATGCCAGAAATTATCATTTTATTCAAGACTATACAGAGATTGTTTATTTTCTACTCACCCTCAATAACATGATGGAACATTTGAATGAAGTCTGTAAAATTTGTCACTTAAAAGTTTTCATAATACGAGGTGATCATAAAACCGCAATGACATTAAGTCGTCATGTTCGTAATTAAAAAAGTAGCGAACTATCACATTACTACATTAATTACATTAATTTACTTGATGTCTGGGTACTTTACATGGCGTGCTAGAGACAGGTTTTGAATAGATTTTTTTCGGATTTAAAGAATTTGACAAAAGCGATGGATATAGAACTTAAATTCTCTAATAAACATGAAGGAATATTTATGAAAATCGATATAGATGAAGCAAGTTGCATGTCCTCGGATGAATTATTGAAATACTTCTAATATACTAATGTCATAGGAACTATTATGTATTTATTGCGATACAATATTTGTTCTGTACTAAAACTGTATACGATTTACAAAAAATAAGACATTTATAAAATAAATAGCTTATCAGTAAATAAAATATAAAGGGCCCGAAAATAGTGTCCAGGTTCAGGATCCTTAAAAAAGCTAGTCGCGACACTGTCGCGTCGGGGTCTAGCATATTGACCAACTGCGCGCATGAATGTTATAGGCTGCTTTTTTAACTTATATATTTAAATAAATTCAAAAACGCTTCTGAATGACTCGTAAACAGATACATATTATTATACTGGCCATGTGCAAAATTCTATTCCCGAGCCTTCGCTAATACACCTTCTCCAAAGGTGAACGAATAACGTATCGGGGGCCGGGCCGAGGTCAGGGACCGACCGTTGGTCGAACGCAGCTCTAACCATTGCTGATCGAACTAGCCGAATATTTTTGCTCTTCGTCACACGCCGCCAGTAAGTAGGGATCTTTATGGGCCGAGTAGCAACAAAGAATTGCATCTTTGATGATGAAGGGACATGAAATGCTTGAAGTACACTGAAAAAAATTAAACCATTTTTGCGTTATACTTCTGAAATTGCTAAACGTTAAATTCTTAATCCAACTAAAAGCAAAATCGATAAATCAAATACCAAATCAGTTTCTATTTTCTAGTCCTCTCTGTTAATGTCATCGTGCAGGTGCTCGCGCCAGGCTAATTAACTTCCATTTGATAGTTTACGTCTTTTAAAAGTAAGTATAATCCTCCTGCACTGAGTACAACACCCGACACAATAGCCATAAATTCAACTGGCTATTCAATGAAATGTTTAATTTTTTTAAGTCGAACTTCTTTACGCACGGCAGGGTAAATTCGTTTCATGCGAGTTGCTATATAACGAAAACATACAACGCAACGTAGTCGACTTAATAGTGGGGATCGCTTAAGCCGTGAGCACGCTTCAATGCAACGTTCGTTACAGGCAGAAGTTTCACTTCAGTAGTGTGTTATACGATTACACGTTCGTTTTTTTATGGCAATGACACACTAAAGGGAGATCCTATGGCACTCGACGAGCGGTGTGTGTGCGAAGATGCAGTGTTTTTCATAGAATAATCGAACAGGAATATTTTAGTTAAGGCTGCATTATGTTTTGGTTCTTGAGATGTTTTATTCCAAATATCCATTCTTTTGTATGAGTCTTGACAGCAACCGAGTTTAAAAACGCAAAACAGGTTGCTACCTTAATATGTCCTTTTAAAACATCTCCCAGCACTAAATTTAGTATATGACTGTAACACCACACATGTACATGTTCTGAATTTTGTTGTTTCATCTTAGCAGCAAAACCACCATATTTCCCTGCATATTAGCAGCACCGTCTATTGAATTAGCAATACAGTTACTAACGTTTAGTCTATTTTTGTGTAACTTCTCTGATTAAATCTCGAATCCCTTCTTCAGTTGTATCGTGACAAGATACTACTGCTAGCAGCCTCTCATAAATCATTCCCTTGTAGACATACCTAAAAGATACGTAAGTACTAGTACATTCGCATTTAGAAAAAAAAAATCAATTATTATCTACTGCTCACCTGACCATAACAGAACACTGGTCCTTAACCGAGTTGTCTTGCGTTGTATCTATTTCCAGAGAAAACATTCCAGCCACTTTTATTTATTTGCAAATAATTTTTTAAATATTTATTTATTTGTTAGTACAGATATAACCAAGTTTTTACCAATTTTGTAGTGTAGTCACTTTTTGCCAACCGGGAAATTTCCGGGTCTCCCGCCTGTCCCATCCGCCCCTGTGTTCTTGGTGTTTTCAGTTGTACGAAGAACGGGTGCGCTCTTGCCGTCTGTCGTGACTGTGTGACATGCATTGCTGGGGCAGGCAGGCCAAATCCTGGAAACATCTGCTGTGAAAACAGGGAGATCTCGGTTGCATGTCTGCGATGTTCCAGACTATCCAGATCCAGGGTCAACTCCGGGTCGCCGACGAAACGCAGAGCTCTCTTCTGAATGAAATCCGGCAGCTTTAGGGTGCGTTTTGGTGCGGCACACCAGACGCCGCAGCAATATTTTAAGCATGGTGTTATTTGCGCTTTGAAGAGCAAGAGCATCAGCTGCTACGATGTATTCAGTTTTTTGTTGCGAAATAGCTCACCAAGCATCTGTGATGTAGCAAGGTGATCATGCCAGGACATATTGCTGTTGACCGCGACACCCAGTAGTCCGATTGACGAGGATGAAGGAATTGTCGATCCTGCCATAATGATGTTAGGGCCCACCGTATTCGCTTTTTAGGTAAACCTGGCTGGTTGTGTTTTTGCTGAACTGAAGTAATTTTTCAATTTAAGTGAAAAACTAGCTCCATCCACCTTATGGTGGATCGATATTTTAGCAATATCGATTTCGCTAAAAATTGATTCTTCTATATAACCTTCTGCCACAGTAGATGACTTCCCTCCACGGCACCGTGGTATTTGAGTTATTAAGGATTATGTTGGGGTTTGGAACCTTCGGCAAAATGCACTAAAACAGAGTTTTACCAACAATATCGAAACAGAATTTTTGCACTCAACTCGCGTTTCGCTAACCATGTTAGCATCATCAGGGGATGATTAAAAACTCAGTTTTAGTAGACTATTAGGGGTCTGATAGCTTATTAAATTGCAATAGAATATTTTATGTGAGAATATTTACTAATCAATTCAATTGGGTTAAGACAAAATCATTCATAATACAGCAAAGCAAAGGTTGAAAGTACCAGCAAAAGGCCAATCTGCTCTATACATTTACCACAATCCCAAAATTATTTCAATGATTCTTTGACATGGGTTTACGATACATTTTAATGTAAATATTAATAAGTAGATTGTAGTTTGTAGTGTTTTAGTTTATTTGTTGACAAATTGTTTATCGTTCACTTATTGGGTTATTATTCCTATAACTCACTAGTGACTTATGCCTTATAATTGACTAGTGTATTATAACTAATAACCCACTAGTGAGCTATAGGCCATATTATTCATTTAAAATAAAAGCGATTATAGTGTCATTATATGTAAGTGTCGGATAAACTAGTTTCTCCACTACTCACTTTCAACTAACCCAATAATTATAATTGGGTGATCCAAAGGAAAAAAATTAAAACGTTGAAAAAAAGCGAAATGTATCAAATTGGATACATTGACTGTAGCCAAAAATATGCCGGGCAAACTAGAAGATCTATACCAAACGAGATTCAAAGGACACATAGCTCATTTAAAGTATGACCGAACAGAAAAATCTCAAGTGTTGCCGAGCATGCTTTTGAAAATAATCATAGAATAACAGTTACAAACTTAAAAAAAAATCATAATGTATCTGATAAGAAATTAGCAAACACATACGAAAATATGGAATGTATTAAATGTAAGAATAGTTTACGAGATAGAGGACCTGTTCCGTATAGTCATTGCATTGGTTGATCAAGCGTAATTACTAGGATCCCAGAATTGGTTCTTTTTGGTTTCGCTTGATTAAACAGTTAGTATAAAATAGAATTAGGTAGATTGTAAGCTTAGTTTTAATCATCTGTTGATGAAGCTAACATGGTTACCGCAACGCGCGACGAGTGCGAAATTTCTGATTAGATATTGTGGCTAAAACTGTGTTGTAATAAGTCTCGCCAGGCAGGCTGTCAGACACACTCTTTGAACCAAATTCAAAAACAAGCCTCAATATGAATAGTTTTTGCAAAACAGCGGCAAGATGTTAAATCAGGGATCTGAATATATTGGTTCTTCCTTCGCAGGTAGTAACCAGAAGCAAAATCTATTTTGTACTGGATAGTACTATTTAAAAAAAAATTGAGCGAGTCTGCTAGTACTCGAGACACTGATGTGTAAACGTATGTCCTATATGGACATCATGGATATGGACAACATCTAATATAACCCAAGAGGCTAGCTTATTAGAAGCGCCACTCGAGTCGTTGCAATCGCAGCCGTACTTCGCGGCCGTCCTGGATTAGCTTGCTCCTCATTGCGCATGGGTTATGATGTCACATCGGTTTCATTCCGTCCCCACATTTCCGTCCCATTTGCCGAGATTTACCGGGTAAGATGTTTACACATCAATAAATAAATGGTATTTCTTAGTCTATAAAGTGTGTCAGGATTTTGAGTCTCTGCACACATAGAAAGGAGTTCTCAAACTGAGGAAATTGACGTTATTCCAAGAGCATATTGACTTTGATATGTGGCAAAAGAATATTACTTTGTGTGGAGAGAAGAATTTCTTCACCTCAGGAAAGAGTTCTCAAACTGAGGGAATTGACGTTATTCCAAGAGCATATTGACTTTCATATGTGGCAAGATAATATTATTTTGTGTGTGTATGCCTTCAAATGTAGTATAATTTTTTTTCTAAACTCCATAAAGGTTGAACAGTTTCTAGGGATGCCAACTATATTATTGCCAAATAATGACTCAAGATGAAAAAAGGGAAATACAAAGAAAAATACCAACTGCATAAACAAACGATTCCAGAGCTGTATGCCTTCAAATGTAGCATACATTTTTTTCTAAACTCCATAAAGGTTGAAGAGTTTTTACGGAAGCAAACTGTACTTCCTTAGTCTCCTGAGAGACAGTAAGCTCATGGTTCTTCTGGAATTAGTTCTTTAATGTAAAAATGATCCCTCACTCTGGTTAGGTAATTGTTTATGTCGCGTCGCTGTTGTATGAAAAGTATGGATAAGTACATAAGCTCGTAGTCTCAGAAGCTTTGTCAGCCATCACCTAATAACGATTGAAGATTAAATTTTGGTGTCAGACTCTTCCTCCAAGTTATGAAAACGAAAAGCCGATTTTATGCAACACGCTGTCAAATTATCGTTAATTTTAAAGCACTTGTAGTATTACATACGAAGATTGGCAAACAAATCTTCGTATGACTGGATAATTTGCCTATGGGAAATATTAACACAGTAGGGCGTCATATAAAATGTTACGTCGTTAGCTGAAATTATTAAAGAAGGGAACCTTGAAAAGGAAAGAATTTGCGTAGTCAAGCGCGGGAAGTGTGTGCGTTATTAGAATTTATGATGAAGAGACTACAAATAACACCTGCAAGCCACTATTAATTGAGAAAGGTACTTATTTAAAAAAATCATTTGGCATAGTTCTTTTTGTATAATCAAATTGCACACTTTGTCGCTGCTTTTTTATTGCAGGGGGCATACTACAGGCACCATAAATAATGTTTTATAGGGATATCTGTTAATATCCATGTACTCAGTTATCCTTGTCTTTTATGCCATTCACATGATTGGTCTGGTCCGCGCTATCCCAGTTCAGTATGAGTCAGTCACCTTGAACTGATATTAAGAGAAAATCCTTTCTTTTCGAAGCTAGCTCAGCAGAGGGGTTTGTTTAATTCTTACTGGAATTTAAAATAATTTATTTAGGTTAACAGTATCTAACACATCTTTAAAAAGGTAAACATTTAGAGCAACTGAATGAATGTGTCGGCTAAGGCCTAAGCTTGAAAAATTGGCTTTCCTAGTTTCTCCGTTGCTGACCTCAGCCACATTTATATATTTTTTGAGGCACTGAAAATGTCGGTCATAAAGTATCACTTTATGTTGTCATCCTTTGAGAATATTTAGTGACTGCGCCAGGACTGAAATATAGCTTCCATTTTGACATCGAATAAGAATAAAGATAATTATGTAGGGAAGTCGAAAAAGTATCGTATAAATTATAAGCAGGCTACAACGTTATCATTACTTTAAACAATTTGTGGAAAACTTTGATCCACGATTAATCATTGATACTTATATTATATTGCAAGCCTTTGCATCTTTTTTTTCATTTTTGATCGGACAAAAAAAAGTGAAATACGGAAGTAGAATATGGCGTACTTAAGAAGAAGGTTACACATCTCGGCAGATGTGCTTTTCCTCCAAAGTACACAGACTATCTTTTGCGATCACAAAAATTAGTGCAATATTGATTTCTTAAAGAAACTGAACTGCAGTAAGGCCGAAAATAGTTATTAACTTTATAACTGCGGTATCAGTGTTATTATAGTAACAAGTGGGAAATATTGCCGCCACATAGTTCGAGTCGCGTTAATTCCACGAATGCTGCTGGATGCCTTAGCTCACATGTAATCTACAGTCGTGTGCATATAAAAGTCGTACAAGATTTGTTTGTTGTAAACCTGCTTG
The DNA here is from genome assembly GCA_016904865.1 of Pissodes strobi. Classification (NCBI taxonomy): domain Eukaryota; kingdom Metazoa; phylum Arthropoda; class Insecta; order Coleoptera; family Curculionidae; genus Pissodes; species Pissodes strobi. The sequence goes on along the minus strand of MU184163.1, from coordinate 130,892 downwards.
TAATATCCCAGATTTCAAAAAAAGTAGTACACGTATTATAGATTAGGAATATTTGTAAAATTATATAGATGTGCACTAACGGACTTTATAATGATTCCAGAAACTGTACGCCTTATATATTTTGTAATTTTTTATTAAAAGCTTTCGTTAAATAAAAGTAAATAACACCATTTATAATTATTTACTAATTTAAATTGTAAAAGGACTCCAAATCAACAACAATGTTCAAAAATCGACGTTTATTTTAAGAGCATGATCGAATGCAAATAAAAAATTTAACATTAGCAATTAATTGGCTCAAGTTTCTTTTAGTGGAAATCGGCTACAAAAATATCATTCTATAGGACGATTCTACACAAGAATACTGGCACAAAAATATATTTTTTTCGCAAATGTTTTGTTTTTCAGAAAATCATATTTTTTATATGATAATTTAAATAAAAACCTGTAAATTTTGATTAATTTTTCTATTATTTTTTTACTATAGGCCGGTCCAGAAAAACCTATTTAATAAAATAGTGTTATTAATTTTATCCGCAAATGCCTAATTAATGGATTTTTTCTTGTAGTTTAGAATATCGGAAATCTGTTACGGAGAAGAAAATTAGATAATTCTAATAGCCTAGCAATTTGCTCTTTATAAATATGTACCGTGCGTTCATTTTATCTTGATAACATTTTGATTCGCTGTAACTTTTTGTTTGGTAGACAAAAAAGCAAAATGTAGGGTTGGTAGCCAAGTTTTTTTCTAGGTTACATATAAAACAAAACACTAACAATTTTCTGACATATAAGCTTACTCTATATTTTTTTTAAATATAACACCCTGTATATGACTACATTTTTGGACTCTCTAGTGAAATCTAAACACATTTCGTGTATAATATCTTATACCTATCTTTAGCTGTTTACGAAATATTGACAGTTGAAAGTCGGGCATTTTGACATTTTG
>MU184163.1:114607-124940 GCA_016904865.1 Pissodes strobi | reverse complement strand
CTATAGAATCTGCAGATTCATCTTGATTGTGCATTTCGTCTTCAGGACTAGCAATATCTCTTTTCATTTGATACCAAATTTTAAACAGCTCCACGAATTCTACCTCATGCAACCAAGTAGGGCCAGATTTCTTGAATAATTTTAGCTTAGTATGAGGGTTTTAATATAAGTAATATTTGTTTTATCATATTTATTATGTAGTGATTTGCATGTGCAAATTTCCTTCTCTACTTGAATTTTTATTTTAAAATAATCTATTGCATAAGAATCCAGAGGAAGCAGCCCGTGCGACCTAATTTGTTTTGTAGCATTGTAGACTCAACCGCATGTTGAAGTTCCTCGTGCAGGAGTAACGCAATATTGTCTCGGTTCAAAAGAACACCCGCGTATTTGATTCACCACTTATAAACTTCTTTCTTCCACGCAGCCTTTAGTGAATGAGAGAGTGATCACCCATTGGCTGCAAAAAGTGCATCGCATTTTGATAAAGTGTAACAATTTTATTTTTTTTTGCTTGCGCAGAATTCACACAAAGGTAATGGGAGATGAGATGCATGACCATCAATATACAAGATAACAGGAAATTCTGCATCATTTTGCAGCCATAGATAAAAAAATCATTACTAATGATATATTAGAAAAACATTTATCCAGTCATGCATCCGCTTGAAGTGGCTAATGGCTCAGGAACTCGCTTCAGATTGACTGCTATGATAGGGGAAGGTAGAACTCCTAAAACATTTCCCATTTTTAAAGTTGTGATGCTATTCTTCTCATTATCATTTTTTTTGTCATTTTTAACCAAAAGACTGTTGTTGAGGGGGCTTCGGAAAAAAAGCTGTTTCGTCGCAATTTAAAACTCGAGAAGCATCATTAGCACCGTCCAATAAATTATTGTTGGTGAAATAGTTTACACTTTTTTCAAACTAACGCGTTATGATACAGAGGCTCCTGTTTTTATTTGATTCTGAAATACTCTAATAGCACACTCTGAGTGTCTTTTTTGAAAGGTTTCCAACCAATGGCGGCCCCGTCTGTCATAGTTAAACATATTAGGCTTTCGTAAAATTTTGATTAACATCTGGACACTGTCCAAAAGTCGACAGTTGATTACAGGAAATCCCCTGCTACCTAAATGGAAAATCCATTTTACCTTGTTTAGCTCCTTAATTTCTGAAAAAATAGAGGATCTTTTGGAAAGTTTTGCCCTGCATTTATCTGAAAAGGTTATTCGTGGGACGTTAATTTTTTTAGCCGCTGTCGCAATTGAAGAACCATTTTAACAGCATCGATCGCTTTTTCCATGTCCTTTTGATCATAGTTAAATCGACTCATTGCTAGAATGAAAATTCCCAGTTATCATCACCTATGGACGCTTATTCGTCACTATTATTTCGAGAGTGTCAGTTTTTAATTATGTCCTAATATTCGTATGACTAATATTGGTACGGGTATTCTTTAAGTTATAGGAATTGTGTACGATACTGTTGTGCAATAGTTATGCTTTTAGAATGTCCTCGAGATGTCGTCCAATAGATTGTAGAGATGGATCGGGCGTTATTTGGATTTTAAGTGCTTAATTCCGTAGCAAGTTTAGTTGCACTGGCGATAAAGTTACTGGGACCATGACGAATATTTGGACCTTTATCTTACTCTCAATATTTCACGCCATACTGGTTTTTCTTTATTACCTGAATCAATTAGATAATCGTACAGTATGTTGCTTCATAATATGTTTTTTCTATAAGTTTTTTGGTGGCTGGAAGAATGTTCTTGATGGGGAATGAAGATGCTTTCAATCATCCACAAATTTTTGTGTGTATGACAGACTATCCATACACCAAAAAGCATACAGGGAGATATATCCTTTAGATTAACAGAATCTATTTCATCCATTTTTTTAACAAAACCGATCTTTCTCATCAAGGCTGTTGTATATACAAAGAACTTCATGCTGATAAGTATATTATGTTGTAGGTATATTTTGTAAGATGTAAAATTACTAGGTAGAAAAAATGGTTTACGTGTGTTTGTCTATTTTATATTAAGTAGAAAAAATTATGTGCCTCACCTTTATAAGCACACAACTGAAGTGAAACTTCTGAAAGATATATAAGGAATTGAGGTTTTTTTGTAAGCTTTTTTTTCTCAAATTTTGCCCCCCGGTTGCGACATTTTTTTTTTAATTTTTTTTTCTTCGAAAATCGCGTTCTTCTAACTTTTTTTTTGTCATTTTCTTTGCATTATTTCGTTTTATAATACTCTTATTAACTTTCCGAACTTTTTCTTTTTTTTTCTTTAATTAATTTTTTCTTATTTGGGTTTATAATACTTTTAATAACTTACCAAACAATGTTTTGGTTTTGTTTTTTTTCTTATTTTTTTTTCTTATTTCGTTTTATGATATTTTTATTAACCTTCCGAACATTATTTTACGTTTTTTTAAATTCTTTCTCATTTTTTCAAAAATGTTTGTTTTTTTTCATAAAGCATTTTTTTTTCATCCCATTTTTGCCATCCCCAACCTCGTAGCTGAACTCCTTACTCCATATAGTGTCCAGTTTTCGTCCAGGATCCTCATTTTACCCCGGCTACTTGTCCTGAAAATTTCAACACTCTAGCTATACTGGAACATGCTTAATTAAAGGGGCGTTTCACTTTGATAAGCATTTTTTTGACTTTTGCCTCGCTAAAGAAGTTTCACTTCAAAAAAGGATGCCACGCATTATTATTGATGTTTTTTCTGAACTGTCGCGATAAAAAATCGTACAATACATCGCACACGATACCTATTGCGGTATCTACAGAAATACAGACCAATGCAGTCTTTACTTCAGACGTCCTTCAGTTAGAAACTCAATCATCTGAGCAAAAGCTTCTGGTGGCCCTCACTATTTCTGGTATACAGAAACCCACCTCGTAAATCCTGCTGTCATGTTCCAAGTCTTCTTTTTTACCGAGGAGTAGGTGATAACTTTTTGAGGAGTAATAGCTACCTAACTAAATATTGGTTGTTATGCCAATAGCAGAATTTTATTATATTTTAATCATATTGACTGTATGCTGCATGTTACTGATAAGAAATAGACTATAACACAAAATCGTAACAGCGAACTTTCTAGTTCACGGGTTTCGACGTAAAGTAAATATATTTTAGAATTTATTTATTCTATACGTAATAGAATTAGATTCTAGTTTATCCTTAGTAATAAAATTATTCAACTAAACACTGTTTTTTTCAGCTCATATAATCGTTGATGTATATTTATTAATTAGTATTAGTATATTCTATTGAATTTATTAAACGAGCCTTAGTTTATTAAAATGTATTAATTTCTTTATTTATCTTTTGGTTACCGGGAAAGAAAGTTGTCCTAAGGGATAAACCACTTTCATATATATTATTTATTTATTATGTCTGAACACTTTAATCCGTTCTTAAGTTCGAGCCTAACATTCTCAAATAGTTACATGGTACGACAAGGCATTGAAATCGTCATTTTGATTTGGACTTTGTTGACAAGAAAGTATATGAATTTATTTGTAATAAATAGCTGGCCAAGAATTTAGTTGCATCTGCTCGTGGTGATTATCAACTTTGTGAATAGTAGAGGGCGCATTTAATATAGTATTATCGACTTCTGAAATACTATTCGGTTGAGGATTTCTCCTCGAGGTCTCCTCGATCTGTGAAATATTTGCCCTCAATTATTGTATTGGATACCTATTCAGTATATTCTTCAGTAACATATCCAGCTTCTATTTCAGAGTTTTGTAATTTTTACTTTTTTATTTTTTATGCATCTTACATGAGCTTAGACAGATGTGGAGTAGAAATCCCAAACTATATTTTAGGGTATAAACATTTTTGTAAATATTTGAATAACAAAGTAGAAACTTCAACAGTTGAAATAAAACGTTACTCCAAAAGATAACATGTCTGTTAAAATAACTTAAACTGAATGTATCATGTTGTAGCGGAGAAGAAGTAAAAGTTGAAAATGTAGGGTTTATGTTTTTTTTTAAATATATTTATTTAAACAACAAGTAGTACAACAATAAGCTTAATTACAAATTTCCCTAAACAGTGTTTAAAAACACTGGCCTCGAGAATAACATAACATAAAAGTGTTGCAAAGACCTAATCAATTAACATGTATTTTTTTTTTTAATTTCTAATAAAACTGTTATAGTTATCTATGGCTTTTAAATTACACGGTAAATCATTAAATGTCTTAATTGCATCTACAATTGGGTTTCTTAAGCCTAAATTAGTTCTTGTTTGTACCTGATAGATGTTATTATGAGATCTTGTTTGGTAACTATGCACATCACAGTAGAATTTAGTATTGATATTACATTTCTGTTGATTATTTAGTATTTTATAAATTAATTTACACTGCTCTATTTTCAAAATCTCTTCTAATACATTTAATTTTAGATCTAAATAAATTGTTGTGGTTCTGGTTAGCCAATCATATTTAAATAAAATCTTAAGAATTTTGTTTTGTAGTCTTTGTGCTTCAACAAACTGAACTTCCCCACACATACCCCATACTGGCGAAAGATACATAAAGTGTGCCAAGAAAAAAGAATTATATACTTGAAATTTACTTTTTAGAGATAAATAATCTCTACTTTTATACAAAGCAGACAACGTTGGAACAATTTTTTCAGATATTCCAGCGATATGTGAAGACCAGCTCAATCTATCATCTACAATTAAACCTAAATATTTAATACATGCTACTCTCTCTACTGGTGTTCCTTTTATATTAATTTATATATTATCAAATTGCTTATTTTTTTGTTTAAAGATTATATACTTAGTTTTATCAATATTTATTTTTAATTTGTTAGAATAGAGCCATTTGACATAGTTTTCTAGATCAGTGTTTATTTCAATATATAGAGATTTTTCTTCTGTACCTGTGTACAATAATACGGTGTCGTCAGCAAATGTAAAATATCTTGCCATTATGTTAGTACACTTAAGATTCAAGACATAAAGGGAGTACAGCAAGGGACCCAGTACTGACCCCTGTGGCACCCCATAATCATTAGATAGCCATTCACTAATTATATCCTGAAGCTTAGCATACTGCTTTCTGTTAATTAGATATGTCTTAATTAAATTATACATAACACCCCTAAAATCCATTTTTAATAGTTTGTTTAACAATATATCCAAACTAACTACATCGAAAGCCTTTTTTAAATCGATAAATACTGCTACAACCACTTGTTTTCTATCTAGGGCTTTTGAGATATAATCCAAGAAATCAACGGTAGCGCCAAGGGTGTTACTGTTTTTAATGAAACCATATTGGAATCTATCAGTTAATGAATGTTCTTCAATAAAAGACATCCTTTTTTTTTATTAGTTTTTCTAAAATTTTAAAGAAGTCACTAAGTACAGAAATAGGCCTGTAGTTGTTTAAATTTACTTTACTTCCTGCTTTAAAAAGAGGTGAAATTTTACTAATTTTTTGTTCTTGTGGAAATATTCCACTTTTTAACATTTTGTTACTTAAACAAACTAGAATTGGGAGGATAAACTCTCTGAAATTACAAATGTCTTTTACTGTAATTTTGTCATGTGCCGATGCAGAATTTTGTTTTAGTCCTTTTATTATTTCCGACAACTCTTGCTCATTAGTTAAGGGAATATTAATTGAGTTATTATTTAGTACTTCATCAGCATTAAAATTTTCATTTAATTGATTTATTTCATTTTCCAAATCTTTAACTACTGATCCACCTACCTCTGAAAAGTACTTATTTAAATTATTCGCTATATCTAAATGACTATTTACTATTTTGTTTCCAATCAACAGTGAGTCAATAATTATTTCAACTCTTTTATTTTTTAATAAATTATTAATAAATGTCCATTGTTTTTTTACATTGTTACCTGCTAAATTCCATTTTATTTGAAAATGGCGGTTTTTTAGTGCTTTTATTTTATTGTTTACACTATTTTTTAAAATTTTAAACTCCTCGACTAAATTGACATTATCAGGTTCATTAATTTTTTTCTTATAAACTAAATCTCTTTTTTTAATTAATTCAAGGACTTCAGAATTAATCCAGGTGTTATTATCCCTAATTCTTAAATTTTTACTGTACTCAGACTTATTTTTACATTCTGTGATTAAATTAATTAATTCTTGAAAAGTTGTTATGTTTGAGTGTAAAACTGTCTGTTTAAATAGATTTATAATTTTTTTGTAATCTACACAATTGACTTTATAATCTACTTTTGGCTTATGGATCTGTACATTTGTCTTGATACTGAGTATCAGCAATTTATGATCAGAAATTGCATTTTCCTTAACAGCTACTTTACAATCTAACTTACCACTACATTCACTAAGAACATGATCTATTATAGACTTAGACAGTCTGGTAACTCTGGTTGCACAGTCCTCACTCAATAAATTATTTATATTAAAATTGTTAAATGCTATCATGCTTGTGTAGTCTGTGACTAATGGCCTATTATCCAACAAGTTTATATTCATATCTCCAACTATAAAATGATTTTTTGAGTGATTTTGCAGAATTGATTCTAAAAGATCATATTACATACATACATCATTATACATATCCAATCTATAGGCTCCTCGTTGCTTGATTTCTCCACTTCGTGATATTTTATCGATTTTTTAACATATACAGCCAGCCCACCCCCTCTCCCTGCTCTACACGAACTAGAAAAGTCTCGTTTTCTTCCAACCACGTTTCTGTAGCCACTAAAACGTCACAATTTTCCTCAAAAACAAAACACTGCACTAGATCCAACTTATTCCTGATACTTTGCAAGTTCATGTATGCAATTTTGAGCTGTTCACGAGGTCGATCTAGTTTTCCAACTGAGTTTTATCCTCTATAAGAAGGACTTTTGAATGTTCATCCTTTCTTAAGAAGATGTTTCCATTAGAAATCCAAAGGATCTTGTAGTTTCGATTTTTCTTAAACGCTCTTGCAGTTAAGTATATATCCAGGTTCGTTTTTGTAAGCTCATGTTTCAACAATATCTTATTATCCTTCGTAAAGCCCAGGTCCGTACTTTTTAAGTCAAATTTTTTCTTTGACTTTAAGAACTTCTCCTTCAAACTTTTGTTTTCAAAAACAACCTTGATTACATTATCGTTGCCAATATCCCTGCCCAAACGAAAAGCTGTAAATTTGCTTTCAGTTGTTGGGACTCCAAGATATGTACCAATTTTGTTAACTATATCTGGTATATTTTCGTTGGCTTTGTAGGGTACTCCTTGAACCAATAAGTTATTTTTTAAATCTTTTTGTTCATTTTTATTAAACTTTTGTTTCATTTGTTTTAGTTCATCTTGTACTTCCTTATTTATTTTCAATTGCTCATTATATTTTGCAAGTAAATCCCTATATTTTTCGTCTATCTCCTCCAATTTTGACATGACATCGGCCAGCTATCTGTTTAAATAAACGTAGGTTTAAAATTAGGAGATTTCGGTATCTTATGATTTTCAAGCTCTTAACATATGTCTCGAATTGGGGACACTCTATATGCTACAAATTAATGTCGTTTGTTATGACGATTTTTTCCAGCGCAGTCTTCATTGAAGGTTGGGAATCACAGTAGCGCGTGCCTCTATCTTGTACAGTTCTCATGATTTGTTCTATGTTTAGCCTCTTTCGGTTTCCCATGGTTCGCATCCATGATATCTTCTTACTAAGGGGATACTACTATCAGCCGAAGGAGGGTGGAGGAGTGGTTTAACTTTTTCCATTTAGGAAATAGCTGACGAAAAGAAGGTTTCCTATTATATTGGAAATGTGTCGATATAGAGACGATCGAAAAGGCAAGAGCGGTGAAAATCGAAAGGTCCAAAAAATCCATTAAACCATTTATCAAATGGTTAGGAAGACGCTTAAATCATATAGAATCTATTAATAAATTAATAAGTAATTTTACCATGAAAATGCTGATAGGACATCTATAATCCCAAAAAATATAAATTAATGAAATTGTGTAGAACATGCAATTCATTTTGCATGTTACACAATATTCTTCTTAAAGTATCTAATTATGCCGGGATGGCAATTCTGTCTAAAACGGTGTACTCTCGCATATCAACGAGGAGGTTCAACAATAAATTGATTGTTAATAATTAAAAACGGCGTCAATGTCCTTCGCACTTACTGTTAGCTATTAGCCATACCATTGTTGGTAGAGATACGTTTTTCTCAATATGTAAAATTATTAACATCTCATCGCTTATTGGTCTACTCAGATTAACAATTTATGCCTTAAACACTTTAAAATGCGTGTCATATAAATAATATAATTCTTATGTCTTCCCAAATATTATATTTCTGGTATTTATACGGTATTGGAATATTGGGATATTTCGAAAGAACCTGATGAAAAACACCTGTTATCGGCATTGTCAGTATCAATCCTGACGAGGAAGCAAGGCTGCTGCCATAATATATTCAAAAAAAATTAAATTTCAACTGCGATTATTGTTGCTTATATCTTTGAAATAATTTTGTCGGACTAAATACAGCTTTCAAAGAAAAATTGCTAACTCTAACTAACTATTGGAATATTAGTTTCAATGTCCAGTGTCGTTTCTACCGCGTTGTACCCTGGGAACGATAATTCGTCAGGGAGTGACTGAAGGCTATTGTGAATAATTGACGGTATTCTAGAGGACGTATTCGGGGCGTATAAACATCTGGAATATCAGATAAGTCACAATATTCAATGTTAGAAAAGTAAAGTATAAAGCTGAAAGCTAAAGGCAGAAAAAATCAGGTCTCAAATAATGTTTTCTTCTTTACTAATAAAGTAGCATTTATTACTGTGGTTATTGAAGCGTGCCATTGAGCATGAAAAGTGTTATGTCCAAGTTATTGAGATACACAAATTTTTCTTCTCCCTATATAGATGATATGATTTTGCTTCCTCAATTGAGGGAGCAAAATAATTACTTTCCTCTGAGAATAGTAATGCTACCAGTACATCGTGATGTTTTATTTATTGGTTTTGCTATCAGTAGTTTTGTACTTTTATTCAAAATCGAGTTCAAAATGCTACATGTATTAAATTAATTAGGGACAAATATAACTGACAACAATTTGTTAAAATGTATGGCACAATTGCTTAAATTACTAATGATGATTTCAACTAAAGAAGTAGGGCCTCTGCTGGTGGAGATGAGTTCCTGTTGAATTTTTCTTCTTGTCTTTTTTTCTGTGATCCCTTGTGAAGTACTTGAGGTGATAGAAGCAAAATTTTCAGTAACAAGAAAATGTTTTTAGCACTTAGAGTAGTATTTTCTTCTGTAATTATTTGGCAGGCTACCTCACATTTTTTAGAAATACAGTCATCTAAGTACCCTTGTACTACCGCATTTATTTTGTCTCTTATGCAAGCCATGAGGGGATTTTCGAGAATGCCGGAAATATTAAGGTATGGAGAGCTGGAGCATTCAACATCTCAAAATATAGTCAACGCCTTTTCTGTATTTTTTAGAGTGTTTTCATTGAGTCTGATCCCTCATTCGAGTATAAATCTAATATTAGCTCAAACGAAACTGTAAACGTTCATAAAGCAACGAAAGCCATATAATTTTTGCTTTTAAAAAACTCAAAAATAAAGTGACAGCCAGTATCGATCAGATCTAGTTTTGTCGTAAAGGGCTGTATTGGGGCCTGCTTGTTTTTGTGTTTCTTATTTAATCTATCCATTGTCTCTGGTATTTTTCCGACCTGCTGGAAGTCAGCACCGATACTCAAAAAAGGGAATAGATGTGATTTACAAAACTATAGGCCAATATCAATTTTGTGCAGCTTTTCTAAACTATTCGAGAATATCAGAACAAAATTTGTCGCGTCCCAGAAAACTACACGTCTAAAAGGGCCTCGACTCCTTGGGAATAAAGGTGTATTAAGGAAAACACCAAATGTCTCAAAATGCACCTTTACTCTCTGTTGTGGTCCTGCAGGAGTTATACCACAAATACGGCACAAACAAAGCACAAATCCAAATTGTGCTGTTTCTTTTTAAGATTCTAGAAGAAATGTTATACTGTTATGTATAGGGTGTCCCAAATTCGAGCCTCATCATTGGGATCGCGAGAACTAGAAGAGATACGAGGTCGGTTAAATGGAGGCAAAGTTGCGCGATTTGATGCTGATCAAAATGCCACCTCACAAGTTTAAAAATGCCGAACACTTCCGAAGATTTTTGGAAAAAACCGAATATTCGCGATTTAATTTTTATTTTTTTATAACTTTATTTGAATAGATATAACAAAATAAATTTCACATTCTCATTGTTACT
>MU184163.1:70806-99607 GCA_016904865.1 Pissodes strobi | reverse complement strand
CCGAACATAATATGTCAAAACTGACAGTCATTTGCAAATTTCAGAATAAGTATAGAGAAAAATGTGGATTTAATTTTAAAAAATGCGGCTGTAGAAAAAGTTCTGTGTGTTTTTCGAGCGCAAAGTAAGATTGCCGTTTTCGAAAGATTACTGCGCTCCGCTACGCGTCGCGCAGTAACATTCTTTCTCAAGCGGCAATCCGTTACTTTGCGCTCTAAATACACAAATAACTATTTTGCGTAGAAAGTTTATTGATGTTGTTTCTTGAAAATTATAAAAAATATATAAAACTTTACCGCTTCGATCCTTGAATGTAACGTCGGCCCGTGATCCCCGTTGATCATACGCATGGCTAGTTCCTAAAATAATTGTTCAGCAACGGATATTTTTATGATTGGTCGAAGCCTCTGAATAATGAATATTGTTACTGTAATATATGATGATACGTTCCGTATCCATATGATGCGCTTACTCTCTAATACTAGAATAATTGTACCATTTCTTGTTCCCATATAAGGTATCACTTTATACAGCAATAGTAATATTAGTATTAAATGGAAGTTCACTCAAGTTGGTGTTTCCTTTTTCCTTAAAGATTTGCATGGTTCATATTAACCATAATAATATTTATTATACTCTCAGTCGAGTATATAACAGTGGCGACGAGGATTACTTAGAAACCTACGGTTTTTTTTTTCCTTTTCGTATAATTAATCAACAAAAAGAAATAGTTGAAATTACAAAATGGCTCCACCATTGGAATCCGGTTCGGCTAGTATCAAAACGGAATATATTGGACTTTTGGGTTCTCTTAACGTATTTGATCCAAAAGTGTCGAGTTTTTTGGTTTTTAGTGAACGCCTCAAACAATTTTTTATTGCGAACAAAATCACAGATGTGGATAGAAAACGGGCAATTTTGCTGAATACTCTTTCGGAAGAATGCTATGTTCTAGTGCGTAATCTATGTGTTCCCGATACGCCAGAGTCCAAGAGTGTGGATGAATTAATGAAAATGTTGACTGACCATTATTCGCCAGTGAAATCGTATTTTGCGGAAAGGCTTAAGTTTTACCATTGCAAGCGTCAAGAATCCGATTCAGTTGCCGAGTGGCAAGCAAAAGTTAAAAGTTTAGCTTCAAATTGTGGCTTTGGTACTGAACTTTCGGTGGTGATGCGTGATATTTTCGTCATCGGTATCAATGATGACAAAATGGCAGACCGACTTTTTGAGGAAGACGTCTCAAAAGTAACTTTTGAAAAGGCAGTAAAAATCGCTCTCAGTAAGGAGTCTGCATTGCGAGAACATGACTTCAGGGAAAACCTGCGTGGCGGTATCAAGCAAGAACAAATTTATTTCCAGAAAAGACATCATAACCCGCCAAAACACAAATTTGTTAAGGAAGGGGCAACATCTGGGACTGGTAAGGCATCTGGAAGTGGTAAGAATATTTTTTATAAAAATCAGTGCTTTGTGTGCGGTCGTAAAAATCATTTGTCCAAAGATTGTAAATATAAAAACTGCTTTTGCCATAATTGTGGCATTAAGGGTCATTTAGCACCCCAATGTAAGCAAAATCGTAATAATTTTATACACGAAAATGGTAGTTTACGGGATAATAATGAATCCGATGAATCAATATTTAATGTGAGGGACCTGGATGTAAATAATATTGAAAACCTAAATAACATTAAGCCATTTTTTGTTAAGTTAATGATTGGAAATATATATTTAAATTTTGAAGTTGACTCGGGATTCGCACATTCTGCGATTTCTGAAAAGTTATATTTAAAACATTTTAAAAATGAAACTTTATACCATAATGACTTATCGCTTGCTGACTATATCGGAATCACATTCAAACCAATTGGTTATTTAAAATTAAATATAGCTTTTGAGAAAAAAAGTTATATTTTAAAGACTTATGTCATTAAACATGGAGGACCTCCATTAATAGGTAGAAATGCTTTAGCTATGTTAAATATAGGGTTTTGTAAACTAAATAAAAATTTAGAATGTACCAGCGACATAGCAAATAGTGAAATGTATAATATTCCTAACACTATTGTGGAAAATTCTTCTATAAATGTTTCAGATTTGTTAAACAAGTACAAAAGTATTTTTGATTCACAAATCGGCACATTTAACAAATTTAAAATTTCGTTATTTCTTAAGAATGGGGCCATTCCAAAATTTTTTAAAGCGCGACCAGTACCATTCGCGTTAAAACCTAAAATAGAAAAAGAAATAGAACGTCTGATAAATAATGGGGTACTAGTTAAAACTGAATTTTCAGAATGGGCGACTCCTATAGTGCCTGTGTTAAAATCCAGTGGGGATATCCGCATTTGCGGAGATTTTAAAATAACTCTAAACCCTCATTTGGAAATTAGTCATTTTCCGTTACCACGTATTGAATACTTATTTACTCAATTACAAGGTGGGGAAAAGTTTTCAAAAATTGATCTGTCCGAAGCTTATCAGCAAATTATGCTTACGGAAGAATCTAGAAAACTTGTCACAATTTCTACACACAAAGGTCTTTTCTCTTATACTAGATTACCGTATGGGATAACGAGCGCTCCCGCTATTTTCCAAAATATTATGGAACAAATGTTTACCATGCCGGGGGTTGTTTGTTTTTTAGACGACATTTTGGTGACGGGAGAAAATGACAAAATTCATATGGAGCGCCTGGAAAATGTTTTTCGTCGTCTCCAGGAATGCGGGTTAAAAGTAAAAAAAGAAAAATGTTTTCTATTTAAAGACTCTGTACATTATCTTGGTCACACAATTGACAAAGAAGGCCTTCATACTTCTCAAGAGAGGGTGATAACAATAAAAAAATGTCCAGTTCCGAAAAATATTACGGAACTTAAATCATTTTTGGGGATGATTAATTGTTATTGCAAATTTATTAAAAATATTTCTTCAATTTTAAAGCCACTTTACCATCTTTTAAAAAAAAATGTCAAGTGGCAGTGGTCATTAGAATGTACCCAAAGTTTTGAAAGAGCTAAAGAAATGTTACTGTCATCTTCTGTTTTAACGCATTTCGATCCATCTAAAAAGATTAAGTTAACCGTGGATGCCTCTCAATTTGCATTAGGAGCAACTTTAAGTCATGTTTTCGACCGTAATGAAGAAAAACCGATAGCTTTTGCGTCACGTCTTTTAAACAGTGCTGAAGTGTCCTATTCGCAAATTGAGAAGGAAGCGTTAGCCATTATTTTCGGAGTTAAAAAGTTTTTTCAGTATATTTACAATCAAAGGTTTTTGCTAGTAACTGACCATAAACCTTTGTTGACCATTTTTGGAGATAAAAAAGGAATACCTGTTTTTGCAGCAAACCGTTTGCAACGTTGGGCTCATATTTTGTCCGCTTTTACATTTGATATTAAATATGTTAATTCAGATAAAAATACTGCAGATTTTTTATCTAGAATGCCTATGCAAAATTCCGCTCTGTTGGAAAAGGAAACAATATCATTTTTTAAAGTTAACTGCGAAACATCATATTTACATTTATTAAAAGATATTGATATTTCTTTGGATTTTACGAATATAAAAAAGGAAATAAAGAAAGATAAGATTTTGAACAAATTACTCTATTACATACGTTTTGGGTGGCCAAATATTTGTCCATCTATAGAATTTAAACCTTATTTTAATAAAAGATATGAACTTAGCATTGAACAAGGATGTATACTATGGGGTTTTCGTTTAGTAATTCCTTCTAAATTTCAAAATTTTATTTTAAAAGAATTACATTCAACTCATATGGGAATAATTAAAATGAAATCTTTAGCAAGGTCTTACGTTTGGTGGCCCAGTATCGATTCTCAAATCGAAAATTTTGTAAAAAAATGCGAATCTTGTGCTATTTATTCAAGTAACGTCCCAAAGACTTCATTGGAAGTTTGGGATTGGCCAAAAAAACCATGGACACGCTTACATGCAGATTTTTTCGGTCCAATCTTTAACAAAAACTTTCTTATAATTATAGACGCAACCTCGAAATGGCTGGAATGTTTTGAGGTCAGCAATATTACGGCAACAACCACAATTAAAATTTTTAGAGATCTTTTTGCTAGATATGGCCTTCCAGTAAGCATTTGTACAGATAATGCTGGCACATTTACGTCTGAAGAATTTCAGCGCTTTCTTTTTGAGGGTGGCGTGAAGCATTTGACAGGAGCTCCGTACCATCCTGCAACAAATGGATTAGCGGAAAATGCTGTTAAAATTATGAAAAGGGCGATCTTAAAGGCTAGAAATGATGATGCACATTTGGATATTAATTTAATTATTAAT
Organism: Pissodes strobi; assembly: GCA_016904865.1. NCBI lineage: Eukaryota > Metazoa > Arthropoda > Insecta > Coleoptera > Curculionidae > Pissodes > Pissodes strobi. The sequence continues at coordinate 95,293 of MU184163.1, read as the reverse complement.
AGATATCTTTTTTTATATCGGAATACACCCCATATTACAACAGGAGAAACACCTGCCAAGATTTTATTGGGTAGAAATCTAAGAACTAAATTCGATTTACTACTACCTTCAAATTCTATCGTGGTTGAAAACAAACAAAACTTACAAAAAAAATATTATGGCTCTCAGAAAAATGTCATTTTTAATGAGGGTGATCGTATTTGGGCTAAAGATTACAGAACAAATTTTCCAAATTGGTGTCAGGGAACTATCTTTAGAGTTTTAGGTAAGAGATTATATTTAATAAGTACCGATTGTGGAATGAAATGGAAACGCCATACAAATCAATTAAAACGAAATTTTTCATCTCGTAATTTCAATAATGAAAATAATGTTTCTATCACTCCTCGCTCGGAATTAGATAAAGGTATTAACTCTAATATAGGTAGTGACAGTGAGGTAACACAAAACAGTGAAGTGCCAAATGTATGTGACAAGACTACAGTATTAAGACGTCGTAGCCAATTAAAACCACCTGATCGATTAATTGCGGGTAGATACTAAGTTATAATTTTAAGGGGGAAGGTGTAATATATGATGATACGTTCCGTATCCATATGATGCGCTTACTCTCTAATACTAGAATAATTGTACCATTTCTTGTTCCCATATAAGGTATCACTTTATACAGCAATAGTAATATTAGTATTAAATGGAAGTTCACTCAAGTTGGTGTTTCCTTTTTCCTTAAAGATTTGCATGGTTCATATTAACCATAATAATATTTATTATACTCTCAGTCGAGTATATAACAGTTACCGAGGGGTAAACCGCCAATGTATTCCGGTGTACACGCCTCATGTAATCTCATGTATTCTTATGTAATCTCATGTATTCTTATGTAATCTTATGTATTCTCATGTAATCTCATGTATTCCTATGTATTCTTATGTATTCATATGTATTCCTAAGCATTCCTTGTATTCTTATGTAATCCCGAGTGTATTCCTATGAATTGCTTTGGAATTCTAAATGTTTTCTAGGAAATCCTATACAGATAAATTCAAATTTGAGTTTCCCCGTTAGAAAATTGGAAACCGTAGGTTAGGGACTTAGGTGAAATTTGATACTTGGGCTTTCGAGGTCAAAAAGCCCGAATCTGGATAATAGGGGACCGTGGGGCCTACCGTGTAGGCTCCAGAAGAAAAACAGTTTATTTTTGGGGGAAATCAAAGATCGGGTGTAGTAGTTCGGACCGGAATGATTTAAAAACGAGAAAAAAATTTGGGATCCTACCGGAGCCTATTTAGTCACCCAAAAAATTTCTTGCAGATAATCGGCTGGAAATCGGATCCGGGCCCGGGTTTTCGACGATGTCAGTAGGTTCCGCGGTAGGAGACGGACGAGGTAAAAAAAAGATTTGTTGAACGAGAAACCAAAAATATTCGCCTCACGGACAAGTCCAAAAAAGTAATTTCGGCGATTTTCGATCCGTGGCTCCTACTTCCCAAAACAGATGCCCAAACTTTTCGAAAATAGAAAATCGGCGTTTTCGACCCCTAAATATTAATTCGAGGAAAAACCCTTCCGAACATAGTTTTATATTTAGAGGACGGTTTTTTTTGTATATAGAGCCTTCTGAAAATGCGGCTCCTACGGTTTGTGTTTAGGTAAATTTCGAGTTAGCGAGTTCATATTCGGTAGAGGGACGGAAGGGACCGGCCTGAACGCCCTCAAAAAATTCAAGTCCCTAAGTCTCCTAGGGGCCCCTAAATAGGAACCTTTAGTATCGTTCGACCTGGAGGGCTGAAAGTTGGGTTTGGGGGTTAGGGACGATCCCGAGTTCGAATCCGACCTCGTCGGGAACCTACCGCCGATTGGTTTGCCGATCGGAGCCTAGGAAACCCTAATTTTTCGGTATCGAAATTTCAAAACTATTCATATTTTCCATTTGGCCCCGGAATTATAACCTAAGAATGGAACCTAAATCGGTGGAATGAATCTATTCGATAGGTTCCCGCGCGGTTTTTACTGGTAGACTCCGGTAGTAAATATACGAATATCGACAAACAGACAAAACCGTATTTTATATCGACCTTACCTTTCTTTTGATCAATAGGAGCATTGGAACATACCGGAGGAGCCTACCGATTTTTTTTTCGTATCGACTCTAAATTTTGGAATTAGATAAAGGGCACGAAGACAAACAGAAAAGGTTCTTTAGAAAAAAAAACAATATTCTTAGTTTTCGAGATATCGCCCCCCTAAACGAGAAATTTATTCAAAATTACTTTTTGTATGTTTTCCAAAAATTTATTTTTATGATAGCAAGATGTAAATAGTTCCCTTTAATGGTTTCCGAAAGAAAAACGAAAAAAAATTGTTCAAAAAAAAGTCGCGTGTAGCACAGTACACGTGTTAGAAGTGAATACTTCTTTACCGAAATGAGCTTAATGACATCAACCTATGGATCCAAATACACCGCCAGTATATAATAGGAAATCTGTTATAGTATAAAACTGGTAGGAGTCCTCTAGAAATCCGATTCAATCGCGACTCGAACCTCTCTCTTTCTCATTACAGGCATTTACTTTATCTCTCTTGCGAGACGAAGATCCCATAAACTGTGTCGTTACACGGCTTGAAAAGTCACTCTCACGCAACCAAAGAGTATTCACTTCAAAAAAATTTTCGAAAAATTTATATAACGTGCCGATTTTAATTTAACTTAATACTGTAATGAAACTGAAATAGACGAAATATTACACAAACTTGAAAACCTTACTGATGAGGTATGGCTCTAGATAACACGAGAGAAAACATTCCGCCTGAGAGGAAATGGATTCATTTGTTCATATTGTTAGGGTCAAGCGAGGGGTCAAGCTAAAGGAAAAATATGTTACAATTAAATAGTCCTCGTTTTGTTGGCTTCTAGATGAGTCCTTTGGCAGAATAAGTACAGACTCCAAAGATATAATTCCAGCAATAGAACTTTGCTTAAATCCAGTCCAGCTAAGCGCACCAAAAAACCTAGACTTACAAAAAATCCCAAAAAACGGATAAAAGATAAAGAAAAAGAATTTTGAAATTTTTGTAAGGACAGTCTGTACATCTACATCAGAGAATGAAGTACAAGTAAAGCATCTAGTTGACGATTTTTCAGACGAAGAAATGCATTTAGAGACCTCAAGTGAAGAAAATTCAAATGGTATCATCTCGGACATCATAATGGAGAAATATTACGCTGTCGCCTAACAAATACCGACTGAAATTTTTAAAATCTGAACTGGACTTTTTTACTTGGCCTAAGACTGACGACATTGCTGAAGTAGATAAAGCATACATATTTCATGGATCTATTGAGTTATTAGGTAACGGTCCATTTAAATTGAAAAGAGCTGATACCTTATGCATTTCTAAAATATAAGATCGAGCAGAAGATTATGAGACAAGAACAGTTATAATAATTAGCTCAATAATTAGTTAGTTTTGCGATATAGTGTCTTGATTTTTAACAATTATTGTTCCTTTATATTATTCGATGTATAAAAGAACTTTCCAAAGCATTAAACTCTTTCATAGTATTAAGCATTAGGTATTCTATACCTAACGGCCGATATTTTTATCATAGCTACTAAATTATCTATTATGTTCACTGTGTTCTTTAAAATGCAGCATATTTTCTGTCAGTAATAGCACCGAACATAACTTGTTTATGTGCGCTAGTAGTAGTTACATGCGCTTCTTTTAAATGCTTAGTATGGTCTTACAATCGCATGCATTCTTATGTATTCATATGTATTCATATGTATTCTTATGTATTCTCATGTATTCTTATGTATTCTCATGTATTCTTATGTATTCTCATGTATTCTCATGTATTCTTATGTATTCCGATGTATTCCTATGTATTCCCTTGTATTCTTATGTATTCGTTTGTATTCCCTTGTACTGCAGGTATTCAGTGTACAAATTTTCGCCGGCGGTTTACCCCTCGATTGTTACTTAATCGCAAACGTATCTGTAATAAGTCAATCATTTAACAGTTGTAGAAAAATATATTAATTCTTGTGCTAGTAACATTTACCCATAATTATGGCTGTTTTGCGGTTATCTGCGAAAAGCTATCTATTTATTTTAATTACAGAAGGTAGGTAATCCTAAAGTAATTAGATATTTTTAAATGCATCTTATCAGTTCTGTTCATATGATTATGATGTAAGATAAATCAATAGCAGCTATTTAAGCTAATTTTAGATTTCAAACTTTAATGAAAAAAATAATCGTTTTCATGTATAATAAAACACCCTACACGCGAAATACCGAACCTCTCAGCATATCCACTGCTGCTGTCGAGGTAATAACACTTGTTAGCAAACGTGTGCAATACTGACTAAGTACCGACAAATTGGCGAGTACTTCGCAGGTTTTACGAGCAATCACCTGAGTACCATGGTCAGCTCACGGACGCATGGTCCGTTGAAGGGCAATTATGACGCGTTCGCTGACACCTTGTATATACCGGAGTGATGATGGTGATGAAATTGCAATATAACGGGCCGGGCCAGGTCTGTAATTTGGCCGCCCGTTCGCGGGGTACCGTGTCCTAATGTCTCGAACGTGCCGAATTAGCGCCGGTCTTTAGTTTTAGTTCGACAAGGGTGATTCTGCATGAAAAAATAACTATTAATTAATTTTAAAGGAAAACTTATGGTCATTTTATAACAGAAATCATCGTTTTCCAAGCGCCTGCATAAAACAATAGTATATTATTTTTTCTTCAAACGTCAGTAAATCCGTCATTACTCGACTGTGTAGGCGGCAGGGAAGTTTCGTTTTTCCTCCGCCGGAGCTTTACTTTTCACTTTTCCGCCGGCGGAGGTAAAAGTGTTATCATAGCAACATAGATACAATACAAACAAACATCAAAATAAGCGTCAACAACTCAAGAGTTATTAAACTAAAATTTGTATTTATCACTCAATGTGTGACTGCATTTCTAAAAATCACTAATTTAGGAACAAATTGGTTATTATTTAACCGAACTTACTCAATAACTGCGTATCAATACAGAATTAAAACGCAATCGAAGACGCAATTTTAAAAATATAATTATTGTTAACAGTTTGACAGTGTCCACTGACAGCTTTATGTTACATTACTATAGGAACAACCTGAGCCTATTCACCGACACCGCACCGGTCTAAGCCGCCTTGCGAACCCACTTATCTTTAATGATAATTATTATTACTATTAAAAAGAGACTTTTTGCATTAATTTGTCGACATTTGAAGAAAAAACAGCATATTTGATTTGGAGGAAAAGTTACTTTTCCTCCATATAAAATAATATACTATTATATGGAGGAAAAGTGATACTTTTCATGGCGCGCTCGTGTTTAACAGCCGAACGGAGTGAGCAAGCCATGAAAAGTAACTTTTCCTCCAAATAAAATATGCTGTTTTTTCCTCAAATGTCGACAAATTAATGCAAAAACATATCTTTTTAATAGTAATAATAATAATTATTAAAGATAAGTGGGTTCGCAAGGGGGCTTAGACCGGTCTCGGTGAATAGGCACAGGTTGTTGCTATAGTAATGTAACATAAAGCTGTCAGTGGACACTGTCAACAATAATTATTTTTTTAAGATTGCGTCTCCGATTGCGTTTTAATTCCGTATTGATAAGCAGTTATTGAGTAAGTTCGATTAAATAATAACCAATTTGTTGCTAAATTAGTGATTTTTAGAAATGCAGTCACAAATTGAATGATAAATACAAATTGTAGTTTAATAAATCTTGAGTTGTTGACGCTTATATTTTGTTGTCTGTTTGTATTGTATCTATGTTGCTATGACAACACTTTTACCTCCGCCGGCGGAAAAGTGAAAAGTAAAGCTCCGGCGGAGGAAAAACGAAACTTCACGGCCGCCTACACAGTCGAGTAATGACGGATTTACTGACGTTTGAAGAAAAACATTATTTCATTGACTTTACTGGTTTGATTTTGAAAACAATATTGAAAATTCTTATACCGAACTTAGTAGATATATAAATATCTAAATAAAACATCTTAAAAACTTAATAATTTGACAAGACGTCTCAAGCTGCTTTGCAAGAAATTAAAAGAGTTAGTGCGAATAGAACATCCATTCAACATGGCTCTGATGACCCTAGCCAATCAAAAATCTCAATTCGCCATGTAATGGTGTGTCTGCGCTAGAAAAACTGTTTAAATCAATTAATGTTTACTTTTTTTGCTTGCTTACAATTAATGTCGATAGATTTTTGATTTATACTAAACTTTAAATATTTTATGTAACCATCGACACAATTCAATGGATATTAATAACCAAGATACAAAAGTGCAACCTGTTTTGCTCTAGTAAAAGTCCTTAAGATTCTGTAAAATGTCCGAACTATGATGTGTAGACCTTCGAATGTTTTCACTAGAAACAGAATTCCTCAAAAACTAAAATATTTAAAACTCAGATTCGCATCTTTTGTCGAACCAGGGCTTTCCTTTTGACGGTAACTTGATGAAATTTGGGATGTATGCTTCCATTCCTGAGGAGATTACTTGCGTACTCTCTTCCCAACATACTGACGGGTCGTCAGTGCCAAAATAGACGTCGAGCCAAGGAAAATCCAGGTAGAACTCTCTTAGATCATCCCAGTTTGCACAGTTATAATACCAGATTTTACGAGGCAATGGTGGTTCCTTCTGTAGGAGCAGTAGTTCACAAACCGTTGTAATAAGTTTGTGGTGGTAGAGTAACCAATGGCGGACCAACAGTAGTTTTGTACTGGTCAGGATTTGTGTTTTTACCTTACAAATGTTTGCCTATTACTCCACATTCACTTACAATTCTTCTTAAAATAGAGCCACTTGCTCTGGCTCCAGGGTGTAAACAGCACAAGTGCTAGTTTAGTGACCCTAACGAAGCTGAAAAACCTAACGGAATCTTGGAAAACAGTCGACGTTTCGAGGAACGAATCTGTCCCCGTTATCAAGAACGAACAAATCTAAAAATGAAAATGGTCAGTAAATGCAATAAAACTAGAGTAAAACAGTAAAAAGCTCTTGCAGAATTATCAAGTTTTGAATTGACTTGACAATTCTGCAAGAACTTTTTACTCTTTTACTCTAGTTTTACTGTATTTACTAGCCATTTGCATTTTTAGATTTGTTCGTTCTTGACAACAGGGTCAGATTTGTTCCTCGAAACGTCGACTGTTTTCCCTGTTTCCGTTAGGTTTTTCAGCTTCGTTAGGGTCTCTAAACTAGCACTTGTGCTGTTTACACCCTGGAGCAAGTGGCTCTATATTAAGAAGAATTGTAAGTGAATATGGAGTAATAGACAAACATTTGTTAGGTAAAAATGAATCCTTCACAACAATATAGAACATATCTACATTAGGATTTATGGTTAGAAAAAGACCCAGGAGGTCGTGCAGTGATCATCAAGCAGTCCTCTATTGTTAATTGCACGAGTTGCTCTTTCTAACCTCATCGCCAGCTTGGAAACCAGGTTCTTCCATCGGGCTACTGAACGACCTCATTTACGCTCCACACCGACCGGTCTCCGCTGAACAACCAATTTCATTAAGTTGTTCGTAGGTGCTATATCTTTTCTCTTGCTCTCACATTGCAAATCTGCTTTCGAATAAAAATATGATACCCAGTTAGCAATGGATGAAATCCAGGAAATCAATGGACCAAAGACTAGGGACTTGTGTTGTTAGAGTGTGAAGTAGTCGAACAGAAACAATGTGTATAGTGGCTTGCGTTACGAACAACATGCGGCTGCAAACAAAAGAAATTCAAAAAATAAGCCCTAGAGCCAAGAATATGATGTCTAACAGGCCGAGGAGGCAGAGGAGGGAGTAAACCATAAAGCACTGGTTCTACAAGTTTTGAAACAGTTGGAGATTAGCTCGAGCCCAGACGTGTCAAGGTAATTTTTCATGATCCGAATTTTGCTATGGCATGGCTTAGTTAAACTTAAACCCTCGACGGTAGTTCTGTGGCTAGACTAAGGCGCTTTGCAAGTGGATTGTATGGCAAAACTGAAATATGTATTCTTCGATTCCCGCTATCAAAAAGCTGGCTGACCCCAGGTATCAGTGACGGTGAGGTGTTTTGTGATACTCATTTGGTTTACCGTAGAAATATAGATAGTACTTCAAGTGCTGAAAAGCGTGGAGGTGACATACTCATAAACTCATAGCTGTAAGTAATGTTTTAGATTCTTGTGTTAGTGGAAATTAGTAAAATATTTCAGGATACGATCATCTATCAAATCAGAGATCGTTACCTGATTTACTTTATTCAGATAGATATATTTGTTCATCTTGTTGCCCAGGGTATTCCAAATACCTAGGTTACCGCACTGTAAGAGAAATGAGCAAAAACCAATATTTATATATGTTGGATATCGGTGTTTTTAGGTGTCTCTCATTCCACAATTTTACTAGTCGTCTCATCGAGGAGTATACCAACTGCAGCTACACAGCTGCAATTGTTATGCAGCGTTGAACATATGTATACAAACCAAGCCGAACTCTGCATTAACATTTCTTGTATCTTCAGTAGAGATAGTAGTCCTTTTTCATCTCGGGCTATCGGTGTAGTCCTGAAAACGAAGCTTACGTAATGTTTCGCGGCAAGTCTTATTACCCCATTCTAGGTGTCAAGAACCAACTGTATCATAAAAGCGCTAGACCTTTAATGCGGCTGTAAAAAGTATACCTTATCTAATTTATAAACGGCAGTTTATTTTTCTTCAAATTTGGACGTGACTTTTATAAAAGTGTTTGTTACTTTTTAAGGTAAAAAAGTACAATCTTTCAAAATTAAAAAAAAATAGAAGACACCTGATATGAAAGATACTTTCAAGCTCTAATTCAAAGCTGTTTTTTCCTTTAAAATTGGTTAAGCGGTTGCTTAGAACTCACAAAAACAAATAACAACACCTTGCTTGAAAGATATTTTAATTCATCGAATTATTTTGTTTTATTTTTATACTAACATCAAATTGTCACTGACTTTTCCAGTGAACACCCGAAGAGCTTTAACTCCACACCATAGCACACCTCCCCTGTATATGGTCTACTAACAATTCACAAACAAACCGTCCCACTAAAATCAATTACAAACTCTTGCAACTCCCCTGAGTTGGCAAGATTTCTCCCTCCAAAAACTGAAACCTCGACAAAAACAAACTTGGCCCTTTGTAAATAATCCGCAAGATGTTCTTCGAATAATATGAAGAAAGCTGTTGCAGGCAGAATAGCAGGTGCGTGAGCTTTAATGTAGAAAGTCTATATACAAACGTACCAGTAAAGAAAGCTCTCGGAGTCATCAGCACCAGATTAGAAGAAGACCAAACCTTACAGTATCTCTACAAGAAATGCAAACATTTTTTTTGTCAGGATGATGAATTAACATTTTTTTTGTCAGGATGATGAATTACCAATGGGCTCTTTCCAATAACTGCCAATATTTATATGGAATGGCTCAAATATTTATCTTTAGACAAAGTAAATAAGGAACCTTTGGTTAAGGTATGTAGATGACACCTTTATCATCTCAATCGAAAATAATGAAAAACCCTAAGAATTTCTTTTACTCATCAACAATTTTAGACCTTCCATCAAATCAACTATGAAAAAAGAAGAAAAATGCTATCTACTTTTCCTAGATGTCATAGCTCAGAGAATATAAATGAATATCGCAACTTAACTCACTACTCAAATAATATGAAATGTGGCATTCTAAAAATCCTAGTAGACATTATGTCATTTTCAGACCACACCGCAGTAGGAAATTCCTATATTCAACAAGAGCTACGTGCCAATGATTATCCCAAAAACAGAACAAGACAAATAGAAAAAGAAAAATAATTAGTTTCACTTAAAATTTCATAAATCAAAGACCTTTGCAATGGCAACGGATAGGGAAGCGCTAAAACATTAACACAATTCTTTATAAGAAGTCACCTGACTAAGACCAAACCCACTAGCCAGAAGAACAGAAAACACTCCCATGCTAGTGCTGGGATTTCTATGTTGGTGAAACCAAAAAAACTACTAGAAATCAGTGACCGTTGTAGAAACACAACACGGCTGAAAAGTCTGGTGCCGCTGACCAAAGAGACATGGTCATCACATGATGTGGTCAGAAGCTACAATTTTTCTAAGAGAATTATATTGGAGAGAAAGGAACTTCAAGGAAGTAGCAGTCATAAACCAAAATTCTGGCTCTTTTACCAAACCCTCTGTAGATGCTACGAACATATGGAAACTTTAAACCCAAACTAACCAATGTAATCTTAGCTTAAGACTCTCACATAGGTGCGCCTAGTTTTAGTACAAAATAACTAGTAGATATATGGACGACTGGAGATACATAACCAGTTGAAACGTAGTGGCATCTCACATAAATAAAGATAATAGGAGTTCAAGAAACGTTCAAATAAATGCGTTGTTGTATGTTGAGCCATCTTTGCATAAAGCTTATAAATGAATAAAAGATAAAACATTTTTGTAGCACCTTTCAATCCTTATCGATTATTTATTTTTCGAACTTATCCCTATTTTCTTCAGAATGACCCATCATGGGCTTAAGTTCCGAAATTACACGCAATTTTCTCAACGCGACGCCGTTGACCTGGGAAAAACATAAATGTTACTACTTTTTTATTGTCGGTTGCCGAGCCGCGCGATCGAGAAGATGATAAGGGCCAATTTTCTGACGGCGGCGGGTCCGCGAGATAACTTACGGAGGATAGTGCATTTAAATAATTAGTAGATGACGGCTTATTGACACGTCTCAACTCCATGGGAATATGCGCCAAGTATCACTGGAAAAAATCTGAAATATTATAATAACAATTGAGAATCCTTGATCCCCTGTGAAAATATTTCCTAGTTAACATTTCAAACTTGCAGGCGGTTAAAGAGTCCCAATATTCTTGTCTCATTTTCGGAACAAGACTAGACGAGACTTAATGCACCTCTCATCCCGAGACTTGCACTAGACTTTCGTGGTATCCTGCGACACTAAATGTAAAATATCAGCCTAGTTTTACAATAAATTATAATTTGTAATAACAGATGAGAATCCTTGCTCCCCTGCGAAAATATTTCCTAGTTAAAATTGGAAACTTGCATGGTTTAGTGATATTCAGTTGTTAAATTTTTCCACCATGTAAAAATCTAAAACAAATTATAACCAATATTTCTTTGGGTGGCATGTAGCAATATTTTCTGTGAGGGAATAACTAAAAAAGTTACACCCATGACGCCACTTACTTATTGAAGGTAGTTTTATCAATATCATAAAATTGCAAAGGGATGGCTTATTTTCAATTTCGTATAAATTGTTGAATGTCCGTTAATATTGGTACTAAGACTTTACATTACACACTTTTCTGATAAGAAATTGTGAAATTGTTTTTAAGTTGTGTAAATAATAGTAATCATAAACTTCATTGTAATATTATTTAAGTGAATAGAATGCAAAAAGTGTAGGAGAGTGACGCAGATGGGCCGAGAAACTATTCAGGTGTGTTCATCCGTTTCTAAAATGGAATACCTTTTTTCATATGCAATTATATACAAAACACGTCTTTTATTTATATTGTAACAATAGTAACAAGAACAGTGAATGTGGTAGGGAGGTCTAGCACGGTTATTCTATCTAAACACCAATAAAAAATTAGGTAAATATATTAATAACTACAATAACCATTAAATCTAACAAAATAAAGTTAATAAAGAAGATGATATTAGAACGTTTTTGCCAATTTAAGAAAATTATACATTTAGATACAATTTAATTAACGTACCAGTTATTATTATTCGTTATGTGTTTGTAAATTATATGGTAGCAAGACGAGCACCAACCCATCAGCTACTCTCAGTCAGCTTTACGGCTCTACGACATCTTAAGCTTAACATAACTTTATTGCACTAATAGGAAAACATGTTGATCGCACCGCAAATTCTCAGCTATTTCAATATCCAATTTTTCTCCTACATTGGTTGACGATCGTTGAAATCCACCATTCATTATAATTTATAAATATTTATTTATTTCTTTTAATTCTTGTATTAATTTTTATGGCAATTGCACACGCATTAAATGGACATCCTATGGCACTCAACGAGCGGTGTGTGTGTGCAAAGATGTTGATTGGCACTGTTTTTGAATAGTTGTATGTTGCAATTTGGGGGAAAAATGTCCACAGTGATGCAGTGCGAACTTATCTTTTCCCACTATCAAGTTCCGTATTGTTGTACCTGAATATGGAATTAAATCAAAATAAGTAATAGTCCAAGTCGGGGTTGGACGCCACCAAGTTTACTATTGTTGGCAAGCCCTATCGATGTTTATTCGGACACAGTAAAAAAACTTGGAAACAAAAGAAACTAAGTTCAAATTCAAATGTCAAATTAAGTAAATAATTACCTGACGAAGTCTACGCTACCTGCTCGGTTACCATTCAAAATCTACATTCTCAAATTCACCCTAAATAATACCAAGCATGTGAGGCCAATACTTTATTTTAAAATAGAAAAATAGAGGGAGTTCCTCTAGCCTATTAAGTAAATTACTATTTACAGTTATTGACTACTGGACACACCCTCTTTTCAACCTCATAGCCTAAATCGAAAGTTTGAAAGGTGTCAAGCGAAAAGGTTATAAACAATATATTCAACCTCTTGTCAACCTGCCAGTCTAATTTAAAATTTGAGAGGTGTCAAATAAAAGGTTATAAAATTTTGAAAGTTCACTTCTTCGAAACGCTCTGCTGCAACCTGCAACCTAGACAGTGATAGAAATACCGAATTTATCACATAGGCTATACTAAGTTAATTTAACTCGGTTAGTATAGCCTTTCCAAAAGCCCGGGTTGCAAGTTTCAACCAGAGAACGTATTCCGCAAAAAGCAATATTATGTTCTATTGTCAAAACCAAATTAAAGAAAAAAGGTAATAGAATGAATAAACTTCCTCGGATATAATATGTACTAGATATTATCCATAAATCTAGCAACCGTAAGAAGTAAATAATGTTTCTAGGCCGGCGTAGTAACACTTCACAAAAGGTATTTAATATATATACTCTAGTGGATTATGATGTGTGCTATTACTAACTAAAGAAATTAATAAAGCATTTTAGGAACATGTTTGGGTACTAAATTCTGTTTAAATTTAAAAGTCTCTGCAAAGTAGTAAATATTTCTGGCACAATAGTGCTGTCTAAACGTGATAGTATGTATAACATTAGACTTATCGTGAGGAACGAACTCCTGTAAGTTATATTCGAGAATTGGCCATCATCCTTCTCTGTATGTCAAACAGTCCAGATTAATCAGGTTCCAGGTAACAGTGGCTCTTCCTACCCTACAGGGAAACAGCCATAGAACTCCGCAACAAAGCGCTACCGGAATTCAGCTGTAGAATTCAGCTACTAAAAACCAGCTCCAAAACCCTAAAAGCGTAAATTAATCCATAACAACAACATACCATGAAATTTACAAAAATGCCAAAACTCAGCCCCAAAAATCTACTTGAAACTCTACATTCAAAACAACTTAAAGCAGCTTACCCATAACTAGGGGTTTACCAAAACCTTCCAGGGTATCTTAAAAGGATCAACGGCCTATATTGCCATTACGGCGGTTGCTAGAAATTTCTTCACACGCAACTAACCTTCCCTCTAAGGTCTCAAAAGACTTCCAGTCTACTTCATTTACGAAATAAAATACTACTCGAGGACTACCTCTCAACCCAAGGAATTTTCTTTGGCCAATGAATAAACAAAAGCCTTACAAAATCAACAACAACAGTTTTCTTCTGTTTTCTCTCCTCTTACTGGATCAAATAGCAGAAACAGATCTGTTAACACGTCAAAACTACCAGCTGACATTCAACTAAAAATCCTTAAGTCAATTAAAATACTGCTTGTCAGAAACCTAGACAGGTATAACCTTATCGAGAAAAGACAATAGAGATGATTGACCAATCGATATTCCTTCCTAAAATGGCCTTTATAAATAGGAGAATTTCCACCCGTAAGAGGTCCTTGTAAAGCGAAGTTCCAAGTGTTTCCAGTTGTACGAAGGGTGTGCTCTTGCCGTCTGTTGTGACCATCTGGCAAGCGTTGTTGGGAGTGGCATGAAACGGGCCAGATTCTGGAATCATCGGCCATGAAAATATCGGTAAAACAATATCTCGGTCACATGTCTACGGTGTTCCAGACTATCCAGATCCCGGATTGACTCCGGGCGGCCGGCACAGCTCTCTACTCAATGGAATCCAGCAGCTTTAGGGTGTGCTTAGGTGCGGCACTCCAGATGTCTGAGCAATATTCTAGGCACGGTATTATTTGCGTTTTGTAGAGCAAGAGCAGATGCTGCGGTGTATATAGAGTTTTTATGCGAAATAGCGCACCAAGCTTCTGCGAGGCTGATTTTGCGATTTTAGGAACGTGGTCATGCTAGGATATATCGCTGTTGACCGACAGACACAGTAGTCCGATTGACGATGAATGGTTGGTCATGATGCCAGGGCTCGCCGTATTGGCTTTCTTGGTAAACATGACTGCTTGGGTTTTTGCTACATTGAACTGGACCAAATTCCTGTTGCCCCAAGTTCGAACTTTCTCTAGATATTAATTAGGTCATTAATATAGATGAGGAACAGAGTTGGTGATAGTATTGCACCCTGAGGTACGCTTGCATTAATGGTGAATGTGTCTGAGATGTGTCCATCAACTGCAACGTGCAGAGATCGGCTCCTAAGGAAACTGGCAAGCCAGCTGCAGAGAGATACTGGCAGTCCGAAAAACGGCAGTTTATTGAACATACTGTCATGGTTGTGTTAACGTTGGATATTGTGGGGGGAGCCTTGCCTTGGGGGACGTTTAAGGTAGAGTGTGATGCAAAAGTTTATTCCTGATCCTTTGCTTGTGTCGTCCTTAGTTTCGTCAATCACACGTACTTTCAGCGGTCTGATTACCTACCTACTACTGGTACTAGTTCGTGAACTTTTCATATTTGCGAAATAGATTCTAAGTCGTTATTTACTTTTTGTGGTGACTCAAGCAAATTATCCTGAGAAAAATAAAAGGAGATTTGAGTGTCATCAGTATACTGATGAGACGAACATTGCCGAAGGGGAAAAATTGTCGGTATAAAGGGGAAAAGTAGTGAGCTCAATATACTACCCTGAGGAACATCTTCATCAATAGGCATAAATGCAGAATATTTAGATACTGATATCACGCATTGACTCCTATCATCATAAGCAAGTAATATTAAATAGGTATTTTTTCAAACGTCAAAATATCTTATATCAGCAGTTAATTTCAGCAAAGTTGTGGTGGTGCTCTGTTTAGCGCAGATTGTTAGCCAGATTGTCTAGGGGACAATGTTTTATTCAATTTTATGTCAGAAATCATTCGTTCATGCATAGTGTTAGGCATTCTGCAAATAATGTTTAGGAATAGAGATTGTGTTGACTTTTTTCCAGAATTCAGAAAAGATACTTGTGATTATATACTTATTTATTAGAAATATTATGTTATGAATACTATAAGGAATAATTTTTTTATTATCGATTTTTATCGTTTTTATGTTTATGTATTATAAAAATAAATTCATTATTATATTTATTCCTTACTGCTTCAGTTTTGGTTTTATACTCACTTCGTGCTTTTTTACACAATTTCCTAACTCAGGTTAAGCGTAAATTAAAATGCAGGAATTTTTATGCATCTCGCTGTTATGTTAGGAATATAGATGTTAAGCATGTAATTAATATTGCTCTTTAGTATTTACTTAATTTACCAACACTTTCTAAAAACTCGATCCAATTGAAGTTGCGAATGATAATTAGGAAATCTTTAAATGTTTAAAATGTTTTAAAAGTAACTGGAAGTTTTTCCTTTTTATTGTCAAATGTCAAGTTACTAGAGAGTGATCTTACATATCAACAATTTCAGATTACGAACTAACGGATGAACTAATAAACAAATCAATCAGTGTACTCGATGTAGCAGTTACACGAGTCGGTTCAGATATTAATTGATGAGGACTATACTTATTCAGCAATAATTGCAATAAGTTATATCAATGAAGTTTTTAAATCTCATCATCACTATTTCAACCACTCTTAAGAGTCACTTTCAAATCACTTTTAAAAAATATGGGGATACGCTATATACTTTTAATGAGAAAAACAAGTTCTATAAAGATTTTTAAAAATATACACGTTACTCGAATAAAAAGTTGTTGCAAGGCGAGTGGCGCAACGGCGACAGAGGAGTCATGGTGTGATGTAACTATGATGACTAAACTGTCAAAGGTGTAGGATGTAAGGAGAAAATATTAGTACCTGTAATAATGTTGGCGAAATAAAACGTGTTAGTAAAAATTGCTGTTTACAGATCAGAAGTCGGATAACCTACGGTCCTGCGGATTGTGTTATTTGTTGTGGAGAACTGTGAAAAACGCGATTTCGGCGAATTAAATCACGTTGGCGTCTTCTATTCTTTGTAAGTGGCGGTATCACAAAACTCTTAACAATTGGCGGTTTTTTTTTGCTATCCTTGACAGTGGAATGACATTTGACGATTTTTAAGATAGTCACGACAATTAGTGTGTGTGCTGATTAGTGATTATTGTAGGAATTGTGGCGTATTTCTGGTGATTGCTTTTGGAGGAAAGCAGAAGTGACGAGTTAGAGATCGATTACGAGCTTGAATTGAGCGAGGATGGCCACGGCGAAGGCGAAGGCGAATCGGCAATGGAAGACGAAATAGTCTTAATGGTGCAAAAGCTGTTGAAAGGCAGTTTGGCAGCTAGTATCCAGCAGATTGTGGCGGCCAAAATGGCAAAGGCGACAAAACAAAAGGAGACCGTTACTACTCGCGGTACCAAGAGCAAGGAAAGACTAAAATCAGGTGAGTCATGCATGCATGGCGGTAGGGGGTCCGGCAGTTGGGCGATATTCATGGATGTTCGAACTGTGAGAGAGCGCATTTTATGCAGGCGAAATTGCAAGGCGCAGCAAGGGGCTGGTTTAATGGGCTCGATAAATACACCAAGGGCGAATGGTCAGGGTGGAAGGCGCATGCGAGTCTGACTGGCAAGGTGCAAATGGCGAGTGTTCCGTTGGCGGAAGGCGAAAGACTTATATGGCGATTTAAGGTCCAAACTTCTTTTGAGACAGCAAAAGGTGAATAAAAAGTTAACAAAGGCGCGTAAAATGAAGGCGAAATTCGATAAAAACCGTTAGGTTGCAACCGCAGGTGAAACCTAGGATAGGCGATTTGGTGTTACGGCTAATGCACAGATCGATAATATTTGGTGGATTTACTGGCGAGTTAAATTAATGAGGGTATTAATTGTTGCAGGATGGCCGAATGTAACGAGCAAATTTTATAGGCGACGTAACTTTGGAATAGGTGAGGACGTGACAACCATGCAAGGCGAGTGGCGCGCGACGGCAGAGGGAGTCATAAAGTTATGTAACATGGATAAATAGATGTTATGTAATTATGATGACTGTCATGGTGCGATGTAATTATGATGACATACTGGCAAAGTCTTAAGATATAAGGTGAAACCATTAGTGGCTGTAATAATACTGGGGAAATAAAACGTGTTAGTAAAAACTGCTGTTTACATTATAATTGTTTTAGTAACCCAAACTAACCCAAACTTATGGTGTAAATAATTATCAATGTGATAAATTTAAGCATTTTCTAATGCAACCATTTCTTATAAAAAAATATAGTAAAACTTAATTCAAATTAGCATAATGTGAAGGTCATTCGACCACTGCCCACCTGAACAAGTATGTCCCCTATCAAAGGCAGAATGTAAAAAATGGGTCCCTTTTTCTGTCACGAGCTGCCGGTCTATTGTGGTTTTGAATAGTTTAATGATCTGTGCTAATATCAGCAAGCAGAAAGCCAGCAAGCAGATAACCAGCATTTAGTAAGCTTGCATCTAACAGCTGTACTGACTAATGGCTAGTAGACTTTAGTCTAAGAAGTTAAGGCAAACTTTTAAACTCAGCTGAGAAATCAAGCAGTCATCAAATCAAATGCACTAATGTTATCAGCAGTTGATGGGTATTAAATTAAATCACAACTACAGAACAATTTTTTTATTAAATGTGCAATTTAATTATATGTTCAAATTGCCTGATGCCTTTGGCTTCTTGGCAATATCCTAGACGATAAACTAATTCTTCTAACACATTTCTGGTGTTATCTTTCTAATTTCATTTCGAATCCTATTTTTAAGTTCTTCAATAGTCTGTCGCTTATTGAAATACATCTTATGTTTCAGATACTCCCACAGAAAAGTCCATAGGACTTAGGTCTGGAGATCTTGCTGCGTATACTATTTGGCCTCTCCTGCCTATCCTTCTTTGTGAAAATGCCGTATCAAAATCGAAATAACGCCAAAAATGTGGAACCAAATATTTTGAGCTGGTAAATCGGACTGCTCTGCATTTATTTTGTTGCATATTATGAAAATAACATTAGAATAATAAAAAGTATGTGTGTAACAGTTAATTAGTTTTCTTTAAGTAAAATATATTTCCACACCAGCAGTAAAAGAAGAATTTAATTCGAATATAACTATACCGCCATATCATCATGGCTTTTCATGTTTTCTACGTGATAACCTCTGGTATAGCGTTCCAGAAATCTTGCAATCCTTTATTATAGCTTTGTTCACCATAAACTTTCATGAAAATTTCAAAAAATATTTTTTCTACGACCGTGTGTGAAATATACTTTCACGCATCACTACTAATGCGTGAAGTACAATTTCACGCACCGGTGCGTGAAGTACAGTAATAGTACAGTTTAACTGGATATACATGAGACATTTTTTATTATCTAAACTGGACACCCTATAGGATCAAAACAAAATGTATTTAAAACTAGTTTATTGTTTGTAAGTTTTGAATTATAACATTAAAATTATATTTATTTAGTAGATTTTTTTATTATAACCTATACGGTCGCAGAATTTGTATTTGTATTATTTACGGTCGTAGAAAAAGTATAGTGTGCAACACGTGCGTGAAGACTTTTATACACTCATGTGATATTGCGACCCTAGCCTTCGGCTCGGGCCGCAAACATCACATTCGTGTATAAAAGTTGACTTCACGCACTTGTTACACCATATACTATTAAAATAAATCGTCCCTTGTAATTGCCATAGCAGTGATTGGTCGCTGTCCGTAGATAATTTTTACATTCGACGCGTGTTTCGCTAACTATGATTAAAACTAAACTTGAATCATCTCCTGATGATGCTATAATGGTTACGAGCGACCGACGTGTACAAAAATTACGTTTCAATATTGTGGATAAAACTGTGTTATAGTAATTCGTAGAAAAACATATTTATTTTCTAACGATCGTAATATGGAACCTACCTACCTACTATACTAGATTATCAAGGCTGAAGAATTAATGTAATATTCATAGTATCAGTCACAATTTCTGTCATGTAAAATAAGTCACTCATCCCTAAATTCAGCTGAACTTTCATCTAATTGCCTAGACCTGATCCAAATATATAATACACTTTTCCAGGCATTGCATGGGGTGAGAACGCTGACATAAAATCGAATATTGGAAAATTAATAAATTTCGCGATACCTGGCTAAATGAAAAATGGAGGCGACGATTTAAATCCAATTTGTCGACTACTTACAAGCCGAATTCCTATAATTCAATGCAATTTATACATTTTCACGGAAAGTCGCCGGGGAATTTTGCTTTTATTAAATCACGAGCACGTCTTATTTCATCAGCAATATTTCTCAAAAAAACGGTGTCGAGACCGTTTTTTAACATTTTTTATGGTTTTTAACAGCCCAAAACATATTTAAAATAAACTAACAAAATGTCACCACAACACAAAATCTTTTTTATTTTGAACTGAATTTAAATTTAGGTAGAATATAAATAATAAACTAAACAAATGCAAACAAATGGTCTAAAACACAGGCCTGTCCAGAAAAAGTTGTCTTAATTCAGTTGATATTTACTTTTGCAAAGGAAAGAAGAAAAATATAGCACACAGGTTCCAAGGCTCTTGGTAATAATTACCCAGTAATTAAATGTATATCAAAAAAAACATCTCCCGTGGTTTGATTCGCTGCAGCGGATCAAACCACGAGGGATGTTGTTTTTTATATACACTCACGGACAAAAATATTGCATATTTTCTAATTAAATGCTATAACCCAAAATCAGGCTATTTCACTAATTGCTTAACGAATCTGTGTAAATCTTCAATATGTAATTTATTTAATTATTTATAAGGTAAAACAGTCCAATGTAACAGATTTAGCAACAAAAATCAGAAAGGTTTTAAAGAAAAAAAATAAAGACTTAAAAAAAATATGCAATATTTTTGTCCGTGAGTATATATTAATTACTGGCTAATTATTACCAAGCCTTTGAACCTGTGTGCTTTATTGTTCTTCTTTATTTTGCAAAAATAAATATCAACTGAAGTAAAACACATTTTTCTGAACAGGCCAGTGTTTTAGACCATTTGTTTAGTTTGTAGATACATTAATATATAAACTTATACACATACATGTGTTTCGGTTAGGTTCGGGAAAGGTACCCATTAGCGTGTCTGACGAGACTTGTGAAAGTCGAAACCAGTCACAGGTGGTGCTTTTCCCGGACCTAATTTTTTTATTAAATGTGCAATTTAATTATATGTTCAAATTGCATAATTATATGTTCAATTGCATAATTACGTTTGCTTCTTGGCAATATCCTAGACGTTAAACTAATTCTTCTAACACATTTCTGGTGTTATTTTTCTAATTTCATTTCGAATCCTATTTTTAAGTTCTTCAATAGTCTGTCGCTTATTGAAATACATCTTATGTTTCAGATACTCCCACAGAAAAGTCCATAGGACTTAGGTCTGGAGATCTTGCTGCGTATACTATTTGTCCTCTCCTACCTATCCTCCTTTGTGAAAATGCCGTATCAAAATCGAAATAACGCCAAAAATGTGGAACCAAATATTTTGAGCTGGTAAATCGGGCTCCTCTGCATTTGGATATAAGACCGCTAATGCAGGAATAGGTTAATTCTCAAGAAAATCCCGATAACGCTGGCGGGTTAAGGTTTCTTCAAAGAAATACGGACCTATGACTTAATCTTCAATGATAACTGCCCAAACGTTAATTCACTGCGGACACTGTGTATGAGCTTCTATCACCAAAAAAGCCAGTGTAGGTATCAGTGTGTTGCAAACACATTTAGACAATTTTGGTCCAAAATAATTGTCCACAATAATTATTACAAAATACAATTGGAATGACTGACTCACTAATAATTAATTTCATATGTCAGAGCGAAGTAAACTTATTGCTATTTATTTGTTTTTATTCCAAATGCATGGCCTACTCTTCAAGGCCAAATATTTTATATGGCTTTTTAGGATACTTGGGCATATTTTACTCATCGGGTGCAAAAGATAAATAAATTAATAGTTGTTTTACATGAAATGAAAAGAGTTGGGTCTATTCATGATTTTGAGTGGAAAAATTTTTGAATCAAAAGTATTTAAATGTGTTTGCAACACACTGATACCTGAACTGGCTATTATCTCTGGAAAAACTGCAACATTATGCAACTATGTAACTAATTTCTATCTTAAATAAATTTTCAAGTTACTTG
Source organism: Pissodes strobi (assembly GCA_016904865.1). Classification (NCBI taxonomy): domain Eukaryota; kingdom Metazoa; phylum Arthropoda; class Insecta; order Coleoptera; family Curculionidae; genus Pissodes; species Pissodes strobi. The sequence continues at coordinate 73,556 of MU184163.1, read as the reverse complement.
GCAAGTAGGTATACTAATAACAAAAGAACAAAATATTCTCCAGTGGCGTAACGTTTAAGTTAGTTTTAATCATCTCCTGATGATGCTAACATGGTTAGCGAAACGCGCGTCGAGTGCAATAATTCTGTTTCGGTATTGTGGATAAAACTCCGTTTTAGGACAGTTTTTGGCCGCAGTTTCCTTCAATTTTCCGTAAAAAGTTACTGCTGTTTTCGAAGTAACAGGAAGCGATTTTCAACTGTTCTTTTCTTTGAAATATACACATTATTCAACCCTATAGATACTCCATATTTTATTTTTATATCTAAAACTATTTTGGTATGGCGGCGTTGGCAGTAATTTAATGGTCAACCGGTATAATCAACAGATAACAAAATAACAATCTTGAGGTATCGGTTCTGATAATGCTAGTTAGTTAAAAATGCGTTTTAGCTATGCCAAGCCTTGGATAATATTTAAATATTTTATGTCTTCTTCAGAGCTGTAAATACGAAAGTATTCTAAATTAAGCCAGAGACAATTGTTCTACTATTTTCTTTGGTCGGACGTACAATAATTAACACAAATTATTACTTACTGCCGAGCTTATGCTACGCAATTTCTAAATTATTTCTTAATTAGCAATCCAAAATGTAGTTACTGCGGTCTCAAGCCGGTATTATGGTTTTAAAAGTTGGCATATCACGTTTGAGCCTACAAGTGAACATACAAATGAATATTCTGCCAAGAATAAAATAATTAATATAAAACCAACATAATACGCAATGCCTAATTACCACAAGAAAACCTAATTACTGCAACCATTATAAGCCGTAACACCATTTCACGCAAGAGATGCCATACCTGGCATTAGTTGCCTGCATAATTATAATTATTGTCGGTAAATACCTGCTCACTTTTTAAAACTTTTAAATATTCAGAATTATCTTGATTAACATTCTAGACAAGGCCGAAGATATGAAACGCATGTAGAGCGAGAACGTGTTTGCAGAAGTCGTGTTTGGGAATTTTGACGGGATATAATATATTACTGAATATGTACCTAAGTAAAATAAATGTATACAAGATTTTTACTGGGAACACCTGCTTCTTTCGTTTCGTACCAAAATTAGCTTTAAGCAGATAATCTCGCGTCTGTTATACAATTGTTTGGGCACATCATTTAATTTCATCATTATTAAGAGGACTAAACATCAGCTAATCCCGTCAAATTGGGCCACCGACAAGCTAAAGAGCCCAGCCGATGTATTCACCTAAATTGGCAACGCTGTAGGACATATCCAACGCACCGACTTCCACAGGATAATTTATTACTGGTCAGGACCGGATTTAGATGACGTTGATAAAATGTTAATTATGTGTCTTAATATTACTTTACGCCATTGATAATGATTATTGTTGATATTGTGTTTTTGTAGTAAACGTTCTGTCCACAAACGGATACAGACAATCTTAAAATGGAGACGACGATTGTGAAATTATAAAAAATAAGAAAAGTGAGAATAATAATATATACAATCTGCATTCAATTTAAGTAAACGACCGGCGATGGCGGGGAGAAGCTTGAACCGCGAAAAAAAAAATAATTCTACAATGTTTTACTATGTGGCTTCCTTGAACTTAAACAAATATATCTACAATGCTTACTATTGATAGTTTGGGTTAGTGTAGGGTTTGGATATTTAGAAGGTATATATGCCTAAACCTACCACAGGTTTTAAATTTGAAACCAATGTTGATGAATCCGAGGTATATACTGCCTTCACCGATCAATAAGTGTACATCTAGAAGGGTGAACTATGAGCTCTATACTTCATAATGCATAATATAAAATTAATTAATTATAATATTATATTTCTATTAGTGCCTCTGTCTCCCAGTCTGACAGTGATAAAGATATTGGAAAAAATACCTTAGACTGTTTCGACTTCTTTTTGCAAATTACCTCTCTAGAAATACATTTTTCAAAAAGATTCTTATGTACAAATATAAAATGTGGTAGCATTTCGTCGTGTCGATGCCAAACATATTTTGTATTTCGCATAAGATTTGATACTGCTTATATAATTTCGTCTTGCAACTTATTTAAATATCTCTCCCAAGTTAAAGTTCCGAATAATCCTACACATCGACATTTAGTTGGATTTCTTTGATTAAATTAAGATTATTTCTAGCTCAATATCGATAGTTTTCTCGGTAAAGCAGTTCAACAACGTGAAAAAAAGAAAAAGAAAAAATTAAAAAATAAGTTTTGCGTTCGCATGTACTTATACTAATCTTATATTATTGCTATTTCTACTAACCGTTAATATATGACGCAAGAAGGAAAACACACCCGTCGATTTTCTTCTTTCATCAGTCCCACACCTTATTTCCAGCTACAGGGAAGTGCATTTTCTTGTAAATCCACCCGTCGTCAATACAAGAGGAACTCGTCTTGAGTAAACATCCTTAATTCGGGAGTGTCTAACATCAAAAGGCGAGACGTTTCCCTCCTCTCGGCAAATTTCTCAATTAGTGGCAATTCCAAGTGGATCGACTGAACTGATGGAGTGGCGACGAGGAGCCACTTTGCTAAGCAAACAGACAAATGGCAAATTCGCCGGTGCTGATGAGGATTCGTACACAGCCACTTTCTTGATGTTTGCAACCTCTTAACTCTTTACTTATGTGATGATTATGTATGTACAATATAGCGAGTGTTATATCGGCATTTTATCTTAATAATAATATTTACTAATCATCTGCAT
>MU184163.1:35894-55806 GCA_016904865.1 Pissodes strobi | reverse complement strand
AGACTTCGGGTTATTAGCAAACCTCTCTGCCCACACTAGTGCAGCTTGTCTGTAATTTTTTCTGCACTCTCCCAAAATTAACATCTTGAACATTAAAATTCGCTTCCATGTTTTAAGCAATAAACATAAATTATTAATATAACGTCAAAATTCTTAAATGACTTATGTAAAAAATCGCATTTCTATGGAAACGTGTTATGAAGGAAGGGGCGATCTTAATTGATAAGATTTTTTTCTAATTCAATCAAATTTTGGTTCATCATAATTTCGTAAACGTGGAAACAATTTTCTGCCTGCTTATTAGTGACACCTGAAATGTTAGAACGGGTGCGAAATTCATTCAAGCGAAGAGTGCGAAAGTGTTTAGAAGTTCAAGGAAGGCATTTTGAACATCTTCTCAAACATAATAGACGTTGAAAAAATTCTGGTTAAGTTGTAAGTGTTTTTTTGTTCTAATATCTTAAATTTCTAATAGCTCCGTAAACATGGAAACAATTTTAAATAAAATGCACATACTTACGTAATTTTTATGTAGATTCGAATTTTGGAAACAACAATACATCATTCCATTTGAAATGTCAAAGTTACCCCTCAAAATCAAGAAAGGGGAAAAATGTAAAAAATATGGTAAAATATGTCCCCCTACATCACTATGACGTCTTCAAAATTTCATGAAAATTTTCCAAACCATTTTCCCGGTATAGCATTGTAACACTTTAAAAAACTCACCCTGTATACCAGGAATTTCTTTTGTTTTTAAATACCATACTATTTTATTTTGAACTTATTTATAAAACGTACACTTCAATAAAGTGACGGGTTGGCTTATCAGTTTTTATAAAATCTATTCGCTAAAAAAAATATTTTAAGGTAAGAAGTCTGTTAACTCAACTGCTGTACTCTACCAATAATGCGCTTCTAAACTGAACAAAAAAAAATATATGAATTATGTGACTTTCGTCAAAAAAGTTGTAGGAAATAATATTTCCTTGCATATTGAATAGTAGCAGAAGAATGTCCTGGTATAGAGGGCATAATTAAGTCAAAGAAAATACCTTCAAGACAAAAAAACCAAAACATTATAGATATAGGAAAATCTCAATGGAGCTGGAGGAAGAGAGTCACTATCTGTAAAAATCATTGAAAATACTAATAGCAATTTCCTTACATGCAAAAAAATACAACCGCTTTAGGCTCTATCGCACCATCTGTTGCAGTTTTTGCATGCTTTATCTAATACTAGAAATTTCTTTTTTCTTCAAACGTCAGTAAATCCGTCATTACTCGACTGTGTAGGCGGCCGTGAAGTTTCGTTTTTCCTCCGCCGGAGCTTTACTTTTCACTTTTCCGCCGGCGGAGGTAAAAGTGTTGTCATAGCAACATAGATACAATACAAACAGACAACAAAATAAGCGTCAACAACTCAAGATTTATTAAACTACAATTTGTATTTATCACTCAATTTGTGACTGCATGTCTAAAAATCACTAATTTAGGAACAAATTGGTTATTATTTAATCGAACTGACTCAATAACTGCTTATCAATACGGAATTAAAACGCAATCGAAGATGCAATCTTAAAAAATTAATTATTGTTGACAGTGTCCACTGACAGCTTTATGTTACAATATTTACCGACACCGGTCTAAGCAAGGCCACCTACGACCGTGGTCTAAGCCGCCTTGCGAACCCATTTATCTTTAATAATAATTAGATATTATTACTATTAAAAAGAGATGTTTTTGCATTAATTTGTCGACATTTGAAGAAAAAACAGCATATTTTATTTGGAGGAAAAGTTACTTTTCATGGCTTGCTCTCTATTACCAGCCTCACTCCGTTCGGCTGTTAAACACGAGCGCGCCATGAAAAGTATCACTTTTCCTCCATATAAAATAATATACTATTGTTTTTGAATACCATACTATTTTAATTTTAATTCATTTAAGAAACGTACTCTCAATAAAGTGGCGGGTTAGTTTTAAGATTATAAATATCAGTTTTTATAAAATCTGTTAGTTAAAAGAATTTATATCTTTAGGTAAGAAGTCTGTTAACTCATTTGCCTTTATCCAATACCCACTCAATAACAAGGCCTTAGTGCTTATGCATAAAGGGATACATATACCAATATTTATGAAAACTATCAATAGTTAACTTATTTTAAAGAACGCTAGCCATATGACAGACTTCTTGACAAATCCCAAAAGTTATGTTTGAGTTTTGGTTTAATACTAGGTGTAGTATTAAACTCAGGCTCCCAACCCCCCTACACCCGCGCCAAAATTCAGGATCTGTATTTATATATAATAATTTTTTTATACTAGTGAACAAAAATTATTACACATAAATACATATACTAAACTATTCCACACCTCTTAATTATTATTACATAAAATAATAAAAAAAAAAACGACAAAAAATATACTTTAGTAAGTTTGCAGTTTCAAATTTAATTTACCTCTAACATCGAGCCTAACGTAGTGTTTAAGTGAGTATTTAGGTATAAAAACTATATAAGAACACATGAAGCCATAAATATATTAAACTTTTAAAGAAATAAATATGTTTAGTTATATGGCCTACTTCTTTAGTGTATCGACTCTTTTTTTTATTTCTTTTCTTTTAATGGTCGCTATTTTTAGCGCAATAATTTTTTAAGAGGATATAGGAAATACTTTTGAGAATTATTTTTAAAACGTCTTATCAGTTATGATTGGCGCATCCATCGAAATGTGAGACATATTGTTTGTTGAATAAATATTCCAAAATTAAGTGAAGCATGAACGATCTTTTATTACAAGTTTCTAGAAATATGTCCTCAAATTCATATATTAACTTATTAAAGATTATGTAAGTCACATATAAGACATTTATAGCTTGACCTTGGGGATACAAAAGTCCTCCACGATTTAATTTATTAATGAGATCAAAATACCAATTTTTGTTTACAGCTACCATATTTTAGTTTTTTTTTAACGTAATATAGCAACAGTAACTACCTAAATATGTAATTAACGGCAATACATCTTTGATATCCTGAAAGTGATCACCATTTATTAAAATTTGAGACAATAATAGAACTTATTAACATTAATAGGGCCATAAACTCTGAGACTGAAGTGATAATACAGATTGAATTCGAAGTCTTTATAACTGTCGCACAAAAATATGATAATGACTACTTGCCATTTGCCTGTTTTCACCAAATCAATCTATCTTCAAGAGGGTCTGTTTCCAATATTTGGTAGTTTAAATGTAGAAAATTTGACAACAAACTCCCCAAAATTATGAAAATGTATGTTTTTTTCGTGTTTCTCAAACTCATTTGCTTATTTCCACGGCTTTTGACAAATTTAACTCATCAATATTTTTGAGCTTTTCATATTTACTTGGCCGTATTTTGATATTTTTTGATAAATAACTAGGGCAATTTAAAAAATAGATGGTATACAGTCTTCCTTTAGCCGTGGTTTTAGTAAATCTATTGTAAAAAACTTAGCAGTGTTTCAATCTTGAATTGTTGTACTTTTTATTATACTACTTTCAGGAAAATTAATTTCACATACTTTCGTGTTGTTTGTGGGCTGAAAGTTATCTCGTGTTATAGCTTTTAGCCATTTTTGTTGTAAACCTACATCCGGAAAACCGAAAACATGAACTTTAGCCCCATTTTTGTAGTTTCCTTTATAGCCAGGAATACAACTCTTTTGAGGCATATTTACACCAAATCAGTTACCACAAAACTAGGCAAAAACGAGGGAAAAACATACAATTAAACACAAACAAAAACTTATAAAAACGCTGCTCAGTAACAACACAAACGGTTGAGCAGTATAAAAGCAACAGACCTTTAAGTCCAAAATATATAGTTTTACGTATTCAAAAATACGCCTAATCATATAAATTGTATACGTAAATATACAATGAAATATTAGGTACAAGTTTCACACTTTTAAAAGCACATAAAATAGTTCCGGAATTCAGAAAAATGCAAGAAAATAGCACTAATTACCGATTATCGCAGTCATAAAATATCGGGAAATACGCAAACTAATCATTTGTATTGTTTGCGCTGTTGCCGGCTCTATAAGGAAAGGACACTACACTCTCGATAACTGGCTGGTATTTGGACTAGCGGTACTGCCAATTATTGAACTCGGCAAATTATCCGGCGATTATATGTGTGATTTAAAATATGTATATTAAAGCAAGGTGTCTGTCTATATTTTATAGGTATAGATACATAATAGAAATAATGTATCTCATGTGTGTATGCATTTAGAGAGATGGTTAGTAATAAAGCACGCAATTTAAAACGTACTTATTCACTTGTTCCCATTTCGAGAACTTCTACAAAGCGCGCAGCTGCAGGCGGTGGCCACCAATTATCCGGCGTTGCCGATCATCGAGCGGCAGGTTATCGGGAGTCCACTGTATTATTTTAGAAAAATGCACGAACAAGGCAGTAGTTATAAATAATTATATAAATTACGAAATACCACATTATAAAAAGAGGAAAGAACATCTTATGGAATTATGTTTTTTACAATATTGGAGAAATTGTAATGTAAGAGATACATTCTTTATATACGGACATTTTAATAAGAAAATACTCTGAAAACAAGGGAACCAAAACAATTATAGATACAGGAAAATCTCGATGGAGCTGGAGAAAGAGAGTCTCATTGAAAATACTATCTAGTAAAAGCAGTCTCTGCAAAAATAGCTTACTAAACTAAAATTTAAGAAAATATAGGTACTTTTATCGTAATTGACACCACAACCACGTTTTACCCGATATTGAATTAACCTATTCGCTTATGCCAATGTATGTGTAATTACTGTTTATTTTCCTTTCTGTCATTACGGTGTGTTGTAATCGTTCGTTTTCAACTACATGGTATACTATTATGGCGAGTTAATCAATAAAAGCGCAAACCATGAAATAGTGGATCGGAAATTAAAAGCAGTTATCTTTATCATTCCTTAGCCTATTGGATTTATGAGAGTAGGAGAGATAATGGAATAACGTGGGCATCGCTGAGCATAGTGAAAGTGTAAAAGTATGTGTTACAAGAAATGAAAAAGAAGCTGTATCTACGTAAATCCAAAGGTATCTAATTATTTATATATATAAGGCGAAAATGCCGTGATAATGTTACATCAAAGATGACGTACCCAAGCACACTACCCACCAACGAAAAAAATAAATATAGAAAAGTATTCTTGACGTACAATTTATTAAAAATATATTTTCGAAAACATGTCAAGGTGGGAATCGCAGTTTAAGGGACAGCAAATGGCTTATAAGGAACACTGCTAATGAAGGCATCTGTCCTGTCAGGTAAACCAAATCTTTCTGACGTTTTCTCAAAACTTTTTAATAAAAAATACTGTTTTTCTTACATATTGTACAGAAAATTGATTTCAAAAAGGGGAGGAAATATAAAGACAAATCGTCTTTTTCTCACTAGTAATCTGAATGAACTTTCAAAGTTGACAAGCATGTCAGCTACAAAGATTGGCCTGTACATCACAAAATTTAAATTTACTAATCATTCTCATCGGGCCACTACCGTAACGCAGTTAGCAAAAACCGGAGTAAATGAAAATCAGTTAACAAAAATTACGGGTCATGGCAATATAAATTCACGAAGAGTTGATAAAAAAAATGAGAGAAAATAATAATTTGAACGAGTTCAATGTTTCTTCAGTTTCAACATCGGCCTCAAGAAGCATTGTTTCCGTCAAAGTTCATCGGGTGCTGAACATAATTTTAATAAATGTGTTTTTAATTGGCCCAACTTTAATAATCATTATTTTAAATAAAATGAAATGATTTTTAATTTAATATCTATTTGTTGTTTAAATTAAAAACAAAAATATTTGTATGTGTACCTACTATTTTTGGAAAATGAAATTTCAGTCGTATTTTTTAAAGAGGTGTATGGATTTTGTGTGCATTTTTAAGATTGAACTTGAAGATATTTCCAAGTTAATTTTTTTATGCCTGATAATACTGCACATGTGCGGATTATCGATAATTTGCACTAGTACAGTATTATCGCGTAATTTTGATATTGTCACGAACTGTATTTTTTATCTGTGACGACACGCCTTACTTAGCGTGTAGGAGAGTAACTCAGATTTAGGAACGCACTACGTCAAGTTGAGAAGAGATAATAAAGGAGACACATCGATAAAAACAATAACAAGTTTATTTACAAACAAACTTAACAACGGTTAGATTGTATACTAATAAAGGCGTGTTTAAGATTATAGATGAATTAAGAGTTTACACTATACCCAATTAATATGAAATGCATGTCTTCTCGAGGGAGGCTTAGTTCAAAGTTTGTCTAGCAAGCGACGTTACTATTTTATTAATAAAGTTTATGTGAGCGGGTTGTCTTTTATTTAGGTATTTGTTCTGATATTTATAAGGTAAGTCTTTTAAGTTTATCACAAATTGCTAAGCCACTTTCACTACTTTTTAAAACTCCCCAAAAACTATCCCTTCACTAGAAGTTCTGATACTTCATAAATTCGACTCTCTCGATACTTTTTAGTAGCCCCGAATACCGTATACCTATGCATACGTTCACCCAGGTTAGGTAAGGACCTGACAACCTTATACCTGTGTATAAGTGTTCTCAGTTATGGGGGTTGTGGGATAGAACAACTAGAAGTGGACGTACCTGTGTACTGCCCAGCGACCAATTGAGCGGTTTGAGAGACCCGAAAGTCTAATTAACTCGGCGTTTGCCGGCGTATTTACATGTTACAAAATGCTGATGATTGCATCATTAAGGATCAAAGTCGCTCCCGTCGACCGCTCAAATTGTTTATAATTAACAGTGAATGTTTATATAACATTTTTCAAGTTCAAGTTCAAACTTGCGACAGGGTGATATTTAATTAATGATTTTAATTAGTTCACAATATGAATGGCTAATGGCAACAATGGCTAGCAGGTATTTTATTATTAAAATGTCAATTTTGACAGATGAATGAAATTGTCGCTATAATTTTCCGATAATTGCACACCTCTAAAAGGATTTTTTATACATCAGGGAAATATTCACATAAATACCTTCTTTAATATAACCATATATTATGTGTGTTTATTTCGGTGTGTTATAGTTGTCTGTGTCCACTACTTTGTTTCTGCCCTAATTTTAATTAAAATTAAAAAACATTTATATATCCACTTGTATGTTTGTGTGCACTCTTCTACGTACTACTTTATTTTTCCTCAAAAAATGTAAATATTTTTTGTTCTTCAAAAGGGATTCCATATTCGATATTAGATCGGAGAAGTAAATAAAAGCATGGTTATTTTCAAATCGTTATGGTTAATATTCACCGAATAATTTAAAATTGCATATTGTTGATAGGTGTATCTCTAAAATGAATTTCATACGCATCCAACAATTTTCAAATTTAACACTTTTTATAGTATCTCGTCAATAATTAAAAAGTATAAAAGGATAATCCTGTGCCTATTTGTGATTTCTAATGTGGTGAATTACTAAAATGCATAAACTATCACATGTTCTAAGTTTGAACTTGAACTTGGAAAATATTATATGAACATTCTATAGCCTTTGTTTCTCACCCCAAACCTGTTCAACTACTTCCTTACAGCACACATGTGCGTAGGGTTCAGGGAATCCCAACATGCAACCTAATTCGTTAGATAAAATCCAAGTCTCGCAGCACACATGTGCGTGGACTTGAGTTTGTTTACTCACCTACATTAGTAAAGTAGAATCTACGATAAATTTGTCAAAGTTGTAAGAAAGAAAATTCCAAAGTGGAATCTGCCACATAGTTAAAGTGCAGTGTAAACTCTGAGAGAAATTAACCCAACCTAACCTGCCGTTAGAAACGTTGAAATACCTGCTTAATTCTAAAATATTTTATGTACTTGTGAGACATCACTAGACTGAAAATTGCACACTCCTTGCGCGGCCGTAAAAAAATGAAAGTTGAGGCGGGTAGCAGTATAACAAAATACGATTGAGACATGTCATACACGCTATCTTATTCGTCTTAAAAAAGTGTCCCAATAATGTCACATTTTGGCAGGTGTAAAATTAACCGTTTCGGATTTACTGGCGAAAAACGAAATCCGTCATTTTTGGTTTTTCGCCAATATTTCCAAAACTAATTGACCGATCGTAAATCTAGCCGGTTATCGAATGCAAAACTTTCCCCATTTAGCTTTGCTGTAAGTATAATAGGAGCCGAGATCCCTGTATAGAGAAGCGAATTTGGGACACACTGTATAGTTAGAATTTCAAGCTTTCAGTATGACATCAGAAAGGTAAAAAGACGCATTTCTAAACTCATACGCTAACAAAACAAAAAAGATTTTGCTGGTATTAATTTAAAAAGGTGATAGTGGAATCGTGGAGTACGTTCAGTAAGTAATGACCTGTTGTATAAAAATCAACATCTAGTTCATTGCTTGTTGGAAAAAATTAATAACAGTTAGGATGAAAAGAAATGAAAAAATAATAAGTTAGGTCATTTTCCAGAATTTTACAACTAATAAAAAACAACCTAATTATAGTCTAAAGAGGTAAGGTAATTATGAATATTATGCGTTTATTAATATTTGCATGATATTTTGAGGTACAGGGACAATGTTTAATGATCAGATCAGCATCATCAGAGGAACTCTGTTTAATTGGTATACAATATATAATACATAACCCTTAATAGTTTTCTAATAATAGCAATATATTCTAGTGAGGAGAAAACTACTACATCATTCTAAAGTAATGAATTCTTATTTTCGAGTAGATAAACTTTTAGAAAATAGTTTATATTATTGCAGATATTATAGATTAAATTAAAAATTATTTAGCCCCTGTCGTGTTATTAGTATTAATAGAGAAAACAGAAGTAAATTTTTATTCATCAACAAAGACGAACATCTAAAATTATATTATAATAACATATTATAGTTATTAAATTATCCAGATTAAACATTTAACGTTAATTCAATTAAGAGAGAGAAGTGTTTGCTAGAAAATCAGATGCACTGAAAGTGAGCAATACTACACTCCAGAGAATCAAACAAAACGGAAATTACAGCTGATGAGTTTTCAAAAAACATGGCAACAAAATCGTAGGTATGCGAAATGAAAATACGACATTGTATAAAAAATAAAATATTACTGGAAATCTACATTATGTATTCTAAAAGAAAATATAATTATTAAAGTTGATAATTTAAGAAAAAAAAAGACAAATTGTCACGATATTTTCCATATTCTATTTCAGCACTGACAAATTGGTGCAAAAGTATTGGTTCCAAATGCAAGAATGGGAAATATTAAGCGGACATTTATGATAAAAGTAAATTAGTGTTGCATATGAAATGCAATGTAAGAACCACATAACTTCTGAATCGGAAAAATAATTATCAGAATATCAGTAATAGGCTGTATATCTGATGCATCACAGTGTTCTATCGTACCCCATTTTTAAGATATTTTAAAGGTGATTTATATTGTTTGACGACTGATCAGCTGTTACTTCATTTAGAACACTTTCCTAAGCCGATAGGACCTTTTCTGCTGTTCCGTTCAGACTAAGCATGTACTGGTTCAATACCTCCTACAAAAAGGCCTGACGGCTTACACGTGACGTCTTCAAAGCTAGTCAAAAGTTATTTACATGCGTATATTAAAATATGCAATTTCTTTGAAAATTTCACAATTAAGTAAATATTTTAGATGCAAAAATCTCGAAAAAATATAATAAAATAGTTATTTGTGTATTTAGAGCGCAAAATAACGGATTGCCGAAAACGGCAATCTTACTTTGCGCTCGAAAAACACACAGAACTTTTTCTACAGCCGCATTTTTTAAAATTAAATGCACATTTTTCTCTATACTTATTCTGAAATTTGCAAATGACTGTCAGTTTTGACATATTATATTCGGGCTTCGGGCATATTTAAAACAGGTGTGCCAGCAACAAACTGTAACAAAGACATGACTGTCATTTATTTATCTTCGGTTTCCATGACCATTCATAGCACACTTGACGGAAAAAGTGAGAATTTTCTTTTCCATGTTCGCGCTGGAGCGCAAAATAAGGATCCACGGCATTCGTCGATTTTGCGATTTCATTTGAATTTAGTAATTAGATGTTTTGCGCGCGGCTGTAGAAAATAGTTATTTGTGTATTTAGAGCGCAAAGTAACGGATTGCCGCTTGAGAAAGAATGTTACTGCGCGACGCGTAGCGGAGCGCAGTAATCTTTCGAAAACGGCAATCTTACTTTGCGCTCGAAAAACACACAGAACTTTTTCTACAGCCGCACATTTTGCACATTTTTCTCTATACTTATTCTGAAATTTGCAAATGACTGTCAGTTTTGACATACATATTATGTTCGGGCTTCGGGCATATTTAGAACAGGATTGCCAGCAACAAACTGTAACAAACGCACGACTGTCATTTATTTATCTTCGGTTTCCATGACCATTCAGCACACTAGACGGAAAAAGTGAGATTTTCCTTTTTCATGTTCGCGCTAGAGCGCAAAATAAGGATCCACGGCATTAGTCGATTTTGCGATTTCAATTGAATTTAGTATTTAGTTATTTTGCGCGCGGCTGTAGAAAAACTTGTTTTTCTCCGATTGACAGCAAATATTAATTTTGCAGACACATATCAATCAGCAAAGTATTACTTTTCCTGTCCAGGCAGCAAAGTAAGTACTTTGCTGCCTAGGCAAAGGCAAAGTGATAGTCTCCATGGGAATAAAACGTTTGACATAAGTTGTCAAACTATAATTATTATGGACATATACATTTCCATAGCAACCAACCGTTCCAACAATTGCGATTTCTATCAAATTTTGTCTTAATTTATCACTACAGGAAAAATAAAAAGATTGTGGGAATTGCAATAATTTGCAAATATACATTATACATTATATGTCATTATAAACAATCGGAGAAAAAATTATATGTTCAACTCGGCAGCAAAGTAGATTGACTGCCTTAGCTGAATTCCTAGCCTCGCTACGCTCGGCTATGAACTATCAGCCGCGGCAGTCAATCTACTACTTTGCTCAGTGATGTGAACTGGTAAATTACCGATAAATTACCGTGGCAATTTACTGTAATTTACCGTAAATTACCAGAAATTGATTACCGTAATTTACTGATAAGTTATATAGAAAAGTACTGGTTCTCGTGCTAAATAATTAACTTTATTTACCGTAATTTAACGTTATTTACTGTATTTTGTTGTAATGTACAGGGTGATCCCCTATAATGTCGCCCCTCTTTAACTTTTTTATTTCAAGTGTCCCGAAAAAATTAAAAGTATAGTTATGTAGGTACTGAAATAGTTATTTTCCTAACAAGTGCGCAAAGTGATACTTTTCCGCACGCGACTGATGTTGACCGAACGACGCGAAGCGGAGTTCGGTCAATCAGTCGAGTGCGGAAAAGTCACTTTGCGCAAGTGTTAGGAACAATATTTTTTCTACGAGCGCAGTCCAAACAAGCACAGAGTAATAATGACCCATATTTAAATAAAAGAAAAAGTATCTGTCAATTATACCTACTGTTGCTTTACATGAATATTATTGTTGACCTGACATGACTTAAAAAGATATGGTTTTTTGTATAAGTTGTAATATCGCAAATTACGGAAGCTTTGAGAGAAAAGAGCCTATTTTTTGGGATACTTCGTTTTACACCTAGATTTGTTTAAAATCTGTCAATCTGACAATTATAAGTATTGTTGCTTGACATAATTTTTAACTACTATACCGAGGATTTCAAAATATATGGTTTTTTGTTTAAGTTACAATATCGCGAATTACGGAAATTTTTAGGGAAAAGAGTATAATTATGACTTAAAACGGTTTCTTATATTGCATAAAAACTCCAAAGTGTATGAACATGTTATTGTCTCTGGTGATTTTAGAGAATTTTACTTTCCCGCACACTTTCCCGCATAGGGTGCGGGAAAGTACTACTTCGCGCACTGAGTAGCGTGCGCAAAGTAGCCACTTTGCGCACGCTCGTAGAAAAAAATACTTCTACGAGTGACCTCAAAGAATTTACTTTGCGCACACTTTTGCATATGCAAAGTAGCACTTTCCTGCACACTGTGCGGGAAACAAATACACTTATAAAATCCCACTTGATAAAAGTTCAGATAAGCTTTAAGTGGGGGTAAACTACTTTGCGTACGTGTTAGGAACAATGTTTTTCTACGAGTGAAATAACTTCATTTTTTTCTTAATTTTTATTGGCATCAAAAACATCAACTTATAACTACCTATTTATTATTATTAACAACATTAATATTCTAACTGCTTTCGCGTGCGGAAAACATAACTTTGCGCACTGATTAGGAAAACTATTTTTCTGCATGTAAAAAATATTGGAAAAATGATCAGTATACAGGGAAAAACAAAAAGCTATTTTTTTTTCATTGGATCACCCTATATATGAATTTATTTTCCGATTTCTTGTAAAATTCTAAGCATAGTTTATGTATGATGTTATACCTCTAGAGTTAGTAGTTTCATAGCTATAAACAGTTAAAAATCGGTACTTTGGCTAATTTTCACGTTGGTAGCAAGAAGATCATTAGAGATGGAGTAAAATAAATTTCACATTCCTATCTTCCTTTTCAGGAACTGAAAGGAACTGGCAGTCGGTACCCTGGGTACCAAATCTGGTACCTCTGTATAAACCATTAGTTAGCACCATCA
Organism: Pissodes strobi; assembly: GCA_016904865.1. NCBI lineage: Eukaryota > Metazoa > Arthropoda > Insecta > Coleoptera > Curculionidae > Pissodes > Pissodes strobi. The sequence continues at coordinate 43,042 of MU184163.1, read as the reverse complement.
GATAGCTCTTGGAAAGTTAAGATAGGAGTCTGAAATTCATTTTACTCCATTTGTATTAGCCTCCTTGCTACCAAGGTGAAAAGTAGCCAAAGTATCGATTTTCAACCGTTTATAGCTGTGAAACTACCAATTCTAGAGGTATAACTTCATACATAAATTATGCTTAGAATTTTACGAGGAATCGAAAAATAAATTCATATATAGGGTGATCATCCATTGAAAAAATTAACTTTTTGTTTTTCCCTGTATACTGATTATTTTTACAATATTTTGTATACGCAGAAAAATAGTATATTATTTTATATGGAGGAAAAGTAATACTTTTCATGGCGCGCTCGTGTTTAACAGCCGAATGGAGTGAGGCTGGTAATAGAGAGCAAGCCATGAAAAGTAACTTTTCCTCCAAATAAAATATGCTGTTTTTTCTTCAAATGTCGACAAATTAGTGCAAAAACGTCGCTTTTTAATAGTAATAATAATTATTATTAAAGATAAGTTGGTTCGCAAAGCGGCTTAGACCGGTGCGGTGTCGGTGAATAGGCTCAGTTTGTTGCTATAATAATGTCATATAAAGCTGTCAGTGGACACTGTCAACAATAATTATTTTTTTAAAATTGCGTTTTCGATTGCGTTTTAATTCCGTATTGATAAGCAGTTATTGAATATATTCGTTTAAATAATAACCAATTTGTTCCTACATTAATGATTTTTAGAAATGCAGTCACAAATTGAGTGATAAATACAAATTTTAGTTTAATAACTCTTGAGTTGTTGACGCATATTTTGATGTTTGTTTGTATTGTATCTATGTTGATATGACAACACTTTTACCTCCGCCGGCGGAAAAGTGAAAAGTAAAGCTCCGGTGGAGGAAAAGCGAAACTTCACTGCCGCCTACACAGTCGAGTAAGGATCGATTTACTGACGTTTGAAGAAAAAAGTATTTTTCAATACCTATATAAACATACTTTTAATTTTTTTTAGACACTAAAAATAAAAAAGTTAAAAGGGGGCGACATTATAGGGGATTACCCTGTACCATGTTTGTATATGAATATGAACAGTATGCGTTCGGGGATTTACTGCCGGCTGCCGGTTATTAGCCGAACCGGGGATTTACTGTCGGCTGTCATTCATTGCCATTCATTTTGTTCTGTGTTGCTTTTGTTTTAAAATTAAATAATATTTAAGGAAAAAACAATGTTTTATTCACAAACAAATGAAACAACTCTTTGTCCTGCACCGATACTTACACACACCGTAATTTCATTCCCAAGTGGTAATTACATGATTATGACAAGATATTTTTTTATACATGTACATGGAAAAATAGCAATTTTTATTTGTAAACTAGTTGGAGGTTTTCAAAAGACAGTAATATACACAATTTACATTAATTTACGAATGGAAATCGCTATTAGTTTACTTGAAGTTTACGGTAAATTACGGTAATTTATTGTTATTTACCAAAAATATATTACGGTTATTTACCACAGTAATTTACGACACAAATTTATTACCACGGTAATTAATTTTGGTAATTAACACTCGTAAATTACCAGCGTAAATAACCAAAAATATAAATTACGGTAATTTTACATCACTGACTTTGCTGCCTAGTAAAACAAATAACTATTTTCTTTTGTGAATTTAACTTTTTTATATGTAGTTTAAAACGTAATTGAGCTAATATTACTTTAAGCGCGACTATTATGACTGATAGTGTTTATTACTCATTTTGTTGTAAATCCAAAATTAAATTGCAGTTTACTTACCTTCTTCTGCGTACATAAATAATATTTAAGGGCTTTCGGTTAAAACAAGGCTGCGAGTCAAAAACATTTTTATTTTTATCAGTTAAATATTGAACAATATTACGGGCATAGGAATGAGGGCTTATAGTAAACAAAATTGAACATAAAACAATAGTGCTCGGTGAATATAGATATCTCTTTTTTGAGGTACCGAACAAAGTTAGCTGTTCTGAAATAAATTTTTGATTTTGTGTTAAGTTCATCGGAGCCTTTTAGGTTTAAAAGAATATCCGTTACAATTTTATTTTGTTTTCTCGTCTTGGTCGGAATCAGGTTGATGTGAATTCATCTCGCTCTCATTAATGAGAGTTTGAATTGATATCATATTATCAATTGTATCGATTAAACTTTCTGATCCATCCAAACTGTCAGTTATAAATGGGGATTTTAAATTTATTATTGAAGTAGAAATAGACTGGCCATATAAAAATGTTTCTAACTTTAAATTATTATTTATTACAATCGTCCAAGTTATTATAGAACCAGGAATATATTCAAGCTTACATAAAGTTATTTTATCTATACCGTAAAAACTTCTCAAAATTTTGAAATCATGTACCCTCTCTATGGATATTAAAATCCTCTTTACTTTGCTCTATTGCTTGCAAAAATTGCAATTCCTCAAGTTTCTTATTATTTTCTTCTTTACTTTTACGAATACACATTTTTTGAAAAATAATTGGGGCAGTTTGGAAAAATAGTTGGTATGGCATTTCTCTTCAATCGAGGCTATTCTAAAGGTACAGTAATAATTTTACCTGATTTAGAATCCTGTTCCGAATATACAAATTATATTGCCTGCAGAAAATTATATGAACTTTTGGTCCATTGGAGTAGTTGGCAACCTGGAACGCCAAATCTGAACGACATTGTTCACATAAATTTAAACACACTAAAAGTACTAATAAAATTATAAATAAATTCACCGAAAATCAATGGAAAATCGAATTCCCGGATAAAAATAATGCTTAACCTAAAAATCATATTCCCACTTTACGGAAGCGGCAGGTCGAAGATACACACAGTGTTGCCAAATTTTTAAAAATCATCCCGCCATCGCCACCCTTGTCGCTTATTTGTCGCCCAAAATCGCATTTGTCCCAAAAGTAGAAATTGGAAAATGCTTTTTATAATTTTGAAATTTTAAGTAACTTTTTTTTGTTTATCATTTTCCCAAAAGTTTTAGTAACCCAAATTCGCCCAACCACATCAAATATATCTCAACTATAAAAATATGTTCATCCCAAAATAACAATAAATATTTAAAAATGTATGTTTAATAACTTACATTGTTACGAATTTGCAGAATTGCCTCGTCCTGACCATCAGAATTGGCTCGGCTGGCTCGGTAGAATTAGTTTCATACATTATTTGGGAGTAAACGTATTCAACGTATATTTAGTTGGACGTAAATTGTTACAGCATTTGTTGAATGACATTTGATCAACATAATTGCATGTAAAAGATTAAGTAGAATTAACTAACTCTATTCTCAAAGGTGGAAAAACAGGGAATTACCCAATTGTTAATTTATCCAAGACCAGTTCGCCTTGCAAAAAATACATCTCTGTTGTAGCAACATCCGTACCTGGTGAGAGAATATTGTCCGCAGCAGAGTTCATAGTCTTAGACGGAAGATCTCGCTTAAAGCCAAATTCAAAAAATTATGTTTTTAATTGGAAATGAATATTTATAGAAAAGTAGCTTTTACCCGCGGCCTAGCCCGCGTTGAAAAACCTAAAAAAAGGGTAGGTAAGAAATAAGAATTAAGAAAATAAACAGATGTAGAGACCTAGCCTCAAAAATAGAAACATATTAACTATTGCTTAAAGCTGACGGAAAAATTGAAATAAATAAAGAGAAAATAGGATTAAAACTAACAGTAAAAATCATATTTTTTTATATTTGAATTGCTTTTTGTTGATTGAGCTCTCATTTATTAAGTTTATTAATTTTAAAAGTACACCCTAAACAGCTGATGTTATAATCAATTGAATAGTGAGCTGACTGCCGGTATTTACTTATTGGAACGCCAGGTGGCGTTAAATGTAAGTCAAATGGAACGCCAGATGGCGTTGAATTCTATTCAAATTTCTCAAACTCTTCGTCGGACGATCATATATGCCAGCATCAATCTTTTGCCCTTCAGAAACATTTTTTTATATATAAAAAGTGTCCTTTGTCCTTCCTTTACTATACTCTAATCTGTAAATATCTGTAAAAAATTTCATGAGGATCGATTGAGTAGTTTACGCGTGAAAGTGCAACAAACAAACTCACATTTGCATTTATAATATTAGTTTGGGATATAATTAAGAGTGCTTAGCAATGTTACAACTACACCTCTAGCACTTTTTTAAAAGTCGTAAACACTTGCGGCAACAACTTTATGAAAACTTCACAATTTTTCGGCACTCAAACACGAACAACACTTTCAAGCGCCAAACATTTGACACTTAATGATCAATCACAACCTTACGTTTCTGTAGTAACAAAACCCTCGTATACATTGTCCACAATATAAGATATCTTACTTTTTAATTACCTTTGACAGGTAAAAACTATCCTATGTTCTCTACTATGCTCTTGAAAATATCTGCAAATTTTTTTTATGATAATCGGTTGAGTAGTTTATGCGTGGAAACTAGGATTAAAACTAACCGTAAAAATCAAAGCGAGCGAAACCGCGGGTAAATCTGTCCTATGGCCTTTACTATACTTTTGAAACTATCTGTAACAAATTTCATGCTGATCGTTTAAGTAGTTTACGCGTGGAAAATAGGATTAAAAACAACTGCAAAAATCAACGCGTGCGAAGCCGCGGGTAAAAACGAAAAGTGTGCTATGTCCTTTACTATACTCTTGACACTATCTGTACAAAAGGTCATGATATCTTACTTTTAATGATCTTTGGCAGTTATTAAGTACAAGTAAAAACTGTCCTATGACCTTTACTATACTCTTGAAGATATCTGTAAAAAATTTGATGATAATCGGTTAAGTAGTTTACGCGTGGAAAATAGGATTAAAACTAACCGTAAAAATCAACGCGAGCGAAGCCGAGAGCAAGAAATAAAAGTGTCCTATGTCCTTTACTATACTCTTGAAAATGTCTGTAACAAATTTCATGATAATCGTTTAAGTAGTTTACGCGTGGAAAATAGGATTAAAAATAAACTGCAAAAATCAACGCGAGCGAACCCGCGGGTAAAAACTAAAAGTGTCCTATGCCCTTTACTATACTCTTGAAACTATCTGTACATGTCATAACTTACTTTTTAATGATCTTTGACAGTTATTTAAGTACATCAATGCGAGCGAAGCCGCGGGTAAAAACTTCCTATGTCCTTTACTATACGCTTGAAAATATCTGTAAAAAATTTCATGATATTCGGTTAAGTAGTTTACGCGTAGAAAATAGGATTAAAACTAACCGTAAAAATTAACGCGAGCGAAGCCGCGGGTAAAAACTAAAAGTGTCCTATGTCCTTTACTATACTCTTGAAAGTATCCGTAAACATTTTCATCATATCTTACTTTTTAATGACAGTTATTTAAGTACATCAACGCGAGCGAAGCAGCGGGTAAAAACTGTCCTATGTAGTTTACGCGTGGAGTAGTAGGATTAAAACTAACCATAAAAATCAACGCGAGCGAAGCCGCGGGTAAAAGCTAAAAGTGTCCTATGTCCTTTTATACTCTTGAAAATATCTGTACAAAATTTCATGATGATCGGTTGAGTAGATTACCCGTGAAAGCGTATCAAACAAACAAACAAACTCACATTCGCATTTATAATATTAGTTAGGATATGTAATTAAGTTATTAGATTACTAACGTTTATTTTCTTAAAGGTTTTTATTTTGTTATGCCTCACTTTCTGGTTTTTATATATATCTACTTTCCGGATTTTAAATAATTTATTTATATAATATATATATAACTTTACCAAACCAAACTTTTACATTAAGTATCTAATGTATGTTAGAGTAACAATAATATTTTTTTATATTTCTATTCCATTTTTTTCAGGGCTTATAGGTCATCTCGTGTTTTAATATGTTTGTGCTTATGCTAGTAAGCCTCGCTTGAAAGTACATTGTTATTTTTCCATATTTTTTTAATTTTTTTTTTATTTATTGTAATTCGATATTCAATAAAACAATAAGCCTATCCAAGTCAATATCCACATAAAAAGTATTGGATATATGTGGTTTAATATTAGATGCTAACCGATATTTAAAAGTATCCAAGTTGCACTTCACTAAAATTCACTAAATAAAAACATGATATACGAAATTGACAATTGCTTGTTGGCGCATTTTTGGAATCTATAATACTGTCCTTATCGGATAACCGGTTCGAAAGAGTAAACCAGTGACCCAAGGCAAGTATTTTATGAGTTGCAGCATCAATTTTTGTTTTAAATCATAACCGTTTCCTTGAAAAATTTATCGCAAACTACAGTGACAAATTTCGATAAAACGCCGAATCTGGCAACACTGGATACACAATGTATCAAAGACGGCGAGTTGGGACTCGGAATTCCAGTCTTCCAGAGTGACAATCAACGTTAAATACCGAAGTACACGCGATAAGATAATCAATACTTTTACTGGGCTTCAATCAACAGTAGGCGTATGGCAAAAACATTTGACTAGATGTGATGACGTCACTACAGCTTTAATATTAGCCAGTAGGTCTATTTGTAGGAGGTATTGACTGGTCAAATTTTCTTTTGCACTCGGACCATACTATCTCAATTGGGTTGTACTGAAATTGACAGCGAGATAACCTTAAAATCCTGTTAGTGAATTTCTGAACATATTAATCAAGATAGTACTTCTTCCTATGGCTTTGAATCTTCCCCCAAATTCCGTCATTCAGAATAGTCATAATTGTTTTATTAAAAGCCATAATAGTATATTATTTTATATGGAGGAAAAGTAATGCTTTTCATGGCGCGCTCGTGTTTAACAGCCGAACGGAGTGAGGCTGATAATAGAGAGCAAGCCATGAAAAGTAACTTTTCCTCCGAATAAAATATGCTGTTTTTTCTTCAAATGTCGACAAATCAATGCAAAAAGTCTCTTTTAAATAGTAATAATAATTATTATTAAAGATAAGTGGGTTCGCAAGGCGGCTTAGACCGGTGCGGTGTCGGTGAATAGGCTCAGGTTGTTGCTATAGTAATGTAACATAAAGCTGTCAGTGGACACTGTCAACAATAATTATATTTTTAAAATTGCGTTTTCGATTGCGTTTTAATTCCGTATTGATAAGCAGTTATTGAGTAAGTTCGATTAAATAATAACCAATTTGTTCCTAAATTAG
>MU184163.1:0-32855 GCA_016904865.1 Pissodes strobi | reverse complement strand
TACCAATTCTACTGACGAACGGATTGAAACCCGGAATAACACTTTTGTTCGTTCTACCATCCGTGAAAACCTACGCTACAACATATATATATACTATTGAAGAGCTTAGCCCAAGTAATATGAATAACCAGAAGCATCTAGCCTCTGCGGTTTTACCATTCGCAATCATGCGCAGTTGCGTTTTAAGATGCGCTGTTTGCGACGTTGCATTGTTTACCCATGTATATACGGTTCGGCAGATTGCTTTCAAGAGGTCTCGTAGTACAGTGGTCAGATCCTTTGCTTGTGATACGGCGGCACGGGTTCGATTCCCGTCGGTGGCAAGGGATTTTTTAAATTTTTTTTAAGATTATGTTTGTTTCTTTGTGTAGATTTTAGTTAGTGCCATGCGTAAGGTTAACAGTACTGCTTTAATTTCTCGCCTTGCCTTGATACGTCGCAAATAGCTGGTCATAAAACGTAACTGCACATTGTTGGGAAAACACCCCAACAAGTGTATTAACTTGTCATTTTTCACCGGATAAGTTGGTGATAACACCCTGTAGGTATGTAGAATGAATGAGCCATAATTAAACACAAAATAGATTTATTTCACCCCGGGTACAACCCAATTTGTGCATTTAAATTAGCATATGCCAGTTCTTCAAAACCCCTTAGTCCCAACCTGGACGGACGATCCCTTAATTCAAACCTGTACAGCAGTACTGTCGGTATAATAGATTACAATATAGCCAATTTTCACTCGGAAAGAAAATCGTTCTTAATCGTTTTCAATTCAATATATTTTTGTCTCAAGTCAGCATTATGAAAATAGTCTGTCAAAGAAAGAAAGAATATGTTTTCCTCCTCTCAGATAAAAACAGACGTAGCTTTCCCGCGTTATTGTCCCTCCCGAAATTGTAAGAAAGATCATATTTCATTTCAGTTAAAACGTTCGCTCGAATAGCAGTAAAGCGTGCTGTTCTCTGGTCAAAAGGTCAAATTCCTTTTTGGGCCAATTTCTCTTGTATGCACAAATATTAGAGAATATTTAGCGCACCTCAGTTATCTTTGTCCAAGGTTGGACAAAGACCTCCTTTTGGGCTTTTTTAAGCAATTCTTCGAAGTCAGAACGATAGCGTCCCCTTTGGAAAATGGAACATAAGATGGCGGAAGGCTGATTGACATCCCTGGTCAAATTTCTGTAAGCAAGGTTAAAGCTGGATTTATGGTTTCCGTAAACACAAAAGTTAAGTTTGGAAAATAACTAAGTAAAATCTCTCCCCGTTGAAGACAGGTGAAGCAGTCAAGGTGAACAGGTACGCTGTGTGAAAGTTTCTAAGTTGGAGAACGAAAAGTATAATAAGAAAGATAAAAAACTCATTTTTAAATCAGTAGATATTTCTAATTTTAAGAAACCTTTTGTAATATTAGTTTTATGCTTGAATGGACGAAGACGAATGCCTGCAATTTTAAGAATTGTTCATATATAATTTCTATTTAACATAGAAAACGCTGTTTATTTATATCTATAATATTCAAATGCAATTTACACCTGCATTATTAAAGTAGATTAAACCGAATACATGTTTCAATTCCTCTCACTACCCTATAATAATACAGTTTATTAAAAGTGGTTAATTAAGATACCACACCCTTCTTTATGGTATTAAACAATAATAAAATCACTTGTTTATTCCGACCACACATGATTACGAATAGTTATACCGCAGGGGCTAGACTTAAGTTGGATAGGTCAGCGGAATGAGTACCCCTAATTCGAAAACATCCCTGCCTACTGCGTAGGATTGGATGCAGAGTGTCTCTCAGGTAACAGCATGATCGATAGGATAGTTGTTAGAATTAGGACTAACTTAATGAGATTTGTAAAAGTTGATTGATAAATGTGATGATGATGAGAAGATTATTAGAAGCATACGAATAGAAATTATTAAATGTAAGAATAGTTTGACTAGAGGTATAGGGCCTATTCTGTATTGGTCGAAGCATCAATAACAGGATCCCAGGATCACTTCCTTTTGGTCTCACTTGATTAGGTAAATAGGTAATTTGATCTCCTGATAATGCTAACATGGTAGCGAAACGCGCGTCAAGTGCAAAACTTCTGTTGTGTATAATAGCGTGTTAAAGAGAACTAAATGCAAATGTAGAAATAAATTCGTAAGGGCATCAGAGCATACAACATTTTCGTGTCCATGAATTATTTGTACTTATTCAGCAGTGTTTTGTTTCGCTACTTGTAAATAATTCATTTACATTTATATTTTCCTGTATTTCAAGAAATTAAGTTTAGGTCTGATAGTGCGCGCAATTGCGATTTAATTACTTTATGTTTGAGAACTAAGTACCTAGTTATCGACAATTATTACTTAATTACTAAGGTTCCTTCCTTTATTATTTTCGAGGGATTTTGTCACAATGTTAAAATCGATACGCTATCGATACTAAAACCTCACTCTAATAATTTTTCACATCAAAACTTAAACTTGACAATCGCCTTTATTTTAAAGATCGTCGGATGCATGCTTCGCTAAAATGTTGCCCGCGGCGCGGCGAGACTGTCCTAGTTTCGATGTTATATTATTATGGCCGATGAGAGGGCAAAAAATGCGTTTCTCTAACTGTTAACATAGTAAAATCACAATGAAAGAGCGATTTATTTTATTCAGATCGCCCGGATATTATTGTCGTTTTCTGTAGAGGTTTTGTTTTCGCAAAATGGGCAATTAGGAAAACTGTTATGTTAGTGGACCATAAATATAATTGCTGATGTTGGGATAGTCGCACAAAAGCATTAATTCATTTATTTTAGGTCAGTGCTAAGTAAAGCAACGGTCTTATTGACCTTTGGGAACTCAAATTTATCACTGCTGAATTTTTTAAATATATTTTCAATCCCACCTAGCTAAGTTTACGAATTATTACGTTTCCAAGAGAGCTTACCGGTAAGTTATCTCAAATAAAAATATGCAGGTAGGCCATAAGAGTGCAGTGACCCGCCAGACCTACGACCAACTTCCAGATCGTCTGTCGACTTCTGTAGAACTGGTACCAGCACCGAGTTTATTCATCTGGACATAGGAGTGCTTGTATAATGTAAATCTTGTGATACAAATCTGAACACTACTTGAGAATAGCGAAGAATTCCGTTTAGAATTTAGTCGTATATTTCTCAGGGGAAAAGGCCTTTGGCAGTCATTATTCTAGTCCTCGTCGGCGCCACGCCGGCCTTCCACCCATGGAAGTCATCTATGTACCAGACCTGGACGTCTACCCCAGGTGCCGTTACTTGACCTTCTCGCTATGGTTCCTTTGCTATTTCGAAAAATAAATTAGGCCTAGTCGTTCTAGCTAACAGACGAGGTTTCCCGCTTCCCTCCTCGTCCGACATACCTGGAGGATTGCATGGCCTTAACCTAAATATATTAACTGATTTATTTTAAAAATAAGTGAACATTTAAAAAATACCAGGTAGTACAGTGTACAGCGGCGAACAGCGTACAGAACCATTGAACAAATGGTTGTTCATCCACAATACTATAATCTTCCCAAAATAATAATGACCTACAGTGGCGGATTTACCCTAAGGCCCGGTAGGCCCGGGCCTAGGGCGGCCAGATTTTAAGTTGCCAATAAAGTAATTTCATTATTTAGTATATGGTGGATGCTGAGAAAGGGGCGGCTGATAGCTTGGGGTCTAGGGTGGCCGAGACTGCAAATCCGCCACTGATGACCTATGCATTTTACCATACAATAACAAAAATTAATATACTTGATTGTGAGAATTGATTCTCCATCCTCTCCTGTTATTTACTGTAAATTTTAATCATTCACCAAATATTTTGCTGCTTGTAAAAAATAGACTTGAATACTGCATATGGTAACTTTGGTCTGCTCTGTGTCATTAGAAATTGAGCATTTCGGTATTAAATCGAATAGATGTATTCATCATTAGACTTCTAAAATGCAGGTAATTTTAAGATCATCGTAACACAATACAGAATATGATATGATCTATCTCCCATACAGAACAGATCTTTTAGAAGCGCTGTTTCTTAGAAAAATATAAAAAAAAATACTAGTAAGTAAATTACCTATGCACAAAATATTGACTAAAAATAATAAAAATTGTAGAACAGCACTAAATGACGAATGTACGTATCTCTCTCTAGCAACTTAAACCATATATGAATATAGCTTAGCTATATTCATCTATGCTTAAACTTACGGTAAATATATTAATTTCCAACTAGCTTTTAATTTAAGAGTAAACTCTAAAATGTGCTGGTTTTACTTCTTATACACAAAAAATATCTCTTATTTGTAACGCGATTAGTTAATTACTGAACAACCGGTCCATATGCCCGGTTCACTCTGCGGTCTTAATATTTATAGGTGTGGATTGTAGAGTAGATAGTTGGGCGAAGGCATCATAAAATTTCTAATAAGAATATGACAATGATTTTTAAGCAGTGAAATTAGGGTACTAAAATTTAGAAAAATAGGTACCCTATCTAAGAATGTTGCGAAACCTTGATTTCAGCATACCAAAAAAGATTAAGGATCCTAATTAAATTATTTATTTACATATTAATATATTCTCAGCTAAAACAAGTACAGTTGAAAATTAATTAGGTCTCAAACTTAATTATTATTGAGATTATGGTATCGTACTTAAAATAATAATAAAATTCTTTCAAATAAGTATCACCAAAATTATAAGGTCACCAACCTTTAATCTTAATTGTTCTAAATTATTAATGCCTAGCCCCCTTTTTTAATAATTTATTTTATAAAAAATAGTTCATAGACCTATTTGCAGATTCCTGGAAATTAGCCGGTTATGGCTAAAGCAGTGTAACAGATGATATTTCGATTTGTCTTCGAGTTCACTAGTGTACAATCAACGAAAATAGATTAATTTAAAGTGTATTTAGAAATATTAGAAACCGACAAAAAATGCTGGGCAGGTATAAATTTACGGCACGAAATGATGACACTTGTCCGCACAGGCCCGCATTACTTTGAAAATCCATGCAGGTAAAATTTTCGATATTATATTTGAAATCGAGTTTGAAATGAACCTAAATAGCCAGTTTAAATGGTGTCTCTAGTCAAAGTACATGTGGGTATTTCGTATTTCATTTGCTACCGTATATAATAATTATTATTTAGAAATGTGGCGTCCATGGAGCTCTAGTGAGATTTGTGAAACAAATCGAAAAATGCATCTATCAACAGATGCTAAAGAAATTATTAGAGCGTCTTTCTAACCTTAATGGACCACGGTAATTTGTGCCTTAAAAAAGCTGTACAGGAAATAGCTTCACTTACAAGGAAACCCTTTTCCAGGGTGTGGAAAATTACACAAAAGCCCATTTTGGAACGCAAAAAGAGAATGATGAGAAGAAATGATGCTAGAGTTGTCAGAAAGTTAGACCGCGGTGACGAGGACATTATACGACGAAAAATTTATAAAATGTATGTTCCAACTCTAGATAATTTAATGAAATTACTTAAAAGAGAAGAAACCAAAATTAAGTGCTCAAGAACAACTTTGTGGAAGTACATCCCAAGGAATGAGACTTAAATTCAAAAAGATTAACAAAATCCAAATTCTAATGAAATCCAGGCGTCTTCAAGAATGGCGGGGGAATTATTTGAGAGAAAGCAGTGACTATCCAGAACAGAAAAAAGGCCAATCATTTATTTAGATGAAACGTGGTTTGATAACCATGACACCCCAACCAGTGGATGGGACGATTCTAGCGGTAAGTTTGTGACACGTACGATGCGCCGTCAAACCAAGGTAAAAGAATAACAACTGGGAAAATTGTGTAAAACATTTATAGGAAATAGAAAAAAGGTATCTCTATCTTAAAAATAATAATAATAAAGGACTTTATTTGTACTAACATATACAATCATACATGTTATCGACAAGTTCAAATGGAAACGTTAACACAAAAAGGCGAGGTTCAGTACGTCAGATATGAAATATCTAAAGTCTGTTCAACTAACCCAAACTAAAAATAAAAACCTAAAATCGTTAAACTAAAAACCTATGTTAAAGGAATATAAAAAACATTCTTAACCCAATACTATCTGAATCAAATAATAGTAACTATACCTATTGACAATATACTTCAAATATACCATCATTACAATTTAAGGTAATGGTAAACCATAGCCATAAACAAGTGTTAAGAGTCTGGTAATAACAAAATAAAAGGTAATAATTTAAAAGTACCAATATTTATAAACTTTACCGGGAGAGAGATCGAAGAATAAGGCGTTTGAATTGATTAGGAGACATGGCTGTAATGTCTTCAGGAATATTGTTCAAGTGTTTTGCCACAAGATACGAAAAGGACCGCTCAAGCTGGTGTTGTCAATTTTCCTTTAAATCTGATATTTATATTATGTATGCCAGTTCGAAATCGAATTTTATTATAAAAATAAGGTGGTGTTTTACTTAACAAAACCTTGTGACTTAAAACAAGTAAATGTAGATGTTTCCGATCGCTCATAGGCGCTACCTATGCGATCGTATTTCCGCATTCCATAAATAAGACGAAGACACGAATTCTGCAGTCTCTGAATACGATTAGCCACTCTCGCAGTAATACAGGGCCCATACACCACATCACAGAAATTAAAGTGCGATAACACCAAAGCATTACACAAAATCGATTTTAGTTTTATATTTAAGACGTGGCGATGCTGAAATAGTAATTATTTTAGGTTCATGTAGGCCCTCCGCAAATTGATTGATATTTAGATGATCCACAAATCTAAGATCCTGATCCTTATAGAGCCCTAAATTTTTTATGACAGCCTCAATTTGCACGGTAGTGTTATTAATGCTGATAGAATTTGCATAACTGCTCAGAAAATTAAGTTTATCGTTATTTTTTCCAAAAAGTAACATCACGGACTTGTTAGAATTAAATAAGAGATGACTTTTCGCAATATTGAAAAATTCTGAAAGTTCAAAATTTAATGCCGAAACTGCTTGTGCGGATTCCTCTGCTTGGAAAGATAGGTATATTTGGATATCATCGGCATAAAAATGATACTTACAGGACATAAACTTAGTTGGAAATTGCGATGCATAGATGGTAAACAGCAAAGGCCCTAAGATCGAACCCTGTGGCACTCCCCTGATTACATGTTTAAAAGAAGATGTTTTATTGTTGTAACAGACAGCTTGGCTCCTTCCATCTAAATAACTAGACATTAAACGAACAGATGACTCAGATAAGCCAATATACTGAAGTATTACAATCAGTATATCATGACTCAGGGTATCAAAAGCCTTGCTGAAATCTAATAATACCAATAGAGTCAAATTACCCCTATCCCATGCTCTCAGAAAGTACGGGAAAGTAAATATAATTAAAAACGCAGATGATAAGGAATATTCAATAAATAACTTTTTGAACAGATTATCTATGCACCTACATACAGAGTGTCCCATTTTCGATACTTCTGCAGGGTATATCAGTTAGCATTAAAAATAGATACTTTGCTAATTTTATGTTAAACAAAAGATGCCGTAAACAGAATTTTAAGTTCTTCATTTTCAAGGTAATACTACGAAAAAGTGTTCTATATATTTTCTTAGATATTCAAATAGAACACAATAGATTCAACCAAATTTTTCTACAGGATCATATTAAAAAGTTATCGAACTTAACTTTGTTGTATTAAATATGACACACTGTATATTTTCATGCTAAATGGTAGCTTTCACTCTTCTAAAACCAACGATCTATTTCACTTATCTTAACATCCAAAAAGTTTTATAGATATAATTCGGGGCATGTCAGGGCGGTCGATCTTACTCTAACATAATAATTATTATGTCCTTATGACAAAATTTTAAATCGCAGGTTTACAAATAAAAGTGATACATCGTTGATTCTAAAAACGTCAAAGCTACCATGTTTTCGTATCATCCTTGATAACGAATAAATTATCGCTTTTTTTCAAAATCCATTAAATATTTTGTGCTTTATACGGACTCTTTAAAAAAAAGATGTGCTTCAGAAGAGCGATATTAAAAACTATATTAAATTTAAAAAGTCGGGAATCGAACCGGGGTCGTGCGAGTGACAAGCAGAAGGTCTGACCACTGCACCACCAGATGTGTTGAAAGCAATTCAACTCAACCGTAAATACATATGAAATTCTGATACACTCGGCATGAATTACTGTTTAATTAACTTAAAGTACTTAAACTAAACTTGACTCTATCTTCATAAGATTCTTAATGCAATTTTTACATGATGATATCACAAAAGTAAGTGCTTCAAACTGAAAAAGCGCATTAAAAATTGTAACATTCCCTAACGTTCAGAACACCAATCACAGCATCGCATTCTTACTCCATCGCTATAGAGTTTAGGATTCGTGAATATGCGTATATTGTATCTCATTCTCTCGCAGGCTACAACCTATAGATCTATATATATTTTATTGAAAATAACATTTAATTTTCCCGCCTCAAAATGTGTGACTGGAATGTGTTCTATCTCCGAATCTGAGGCCGATGCTTCCAGTGCAAGCGGCCCTAGGTGGTAGATGCATAGGCCTACTTGCATCGTCCGGCGAAAGGCCACCCCACCAGAACTGTGAAGTGCTAAGTGGTTTCTCCGAATCACGTTCCGCTTTAGCGCTGGTGGTTCCCGGTTCTACAGTAGGAATATATGGACATGATGGTGCTTCCAGGATCAAAATATTCCAGAGGCAAACTCCCCGGCCATTGAGATCTCCAGGCGACTGGTGGCCCTGGGAGCCCTTCATTTCGTATTTCACAGACAGCAAAGATACCGAACCAATTTAAAATAGATTTCTGCAACATAAGAGGCCTAAATACAAACACAAATTCGGTACACCAACATCTGCAAGGAAATAGACCACAGAGAAACACAAGTATGTTCTACAACAAAAACAGTAAACTACCCCTATCCTCAATCCTGGTTACGGCTTAAACACCCGATTTAGACATAACTTCGGAATATGCGTTTTTGTCCGAAGCGACCTTTCACCGAACAACCTTGACGCTCAAGTTCACCTCCAAGGGCTTAACCAAGTTTATATGCTGTCTAGTGTCTCTATCGCCCTCCGAGCGATAGAGCATACCAAAGCCTTCTTACAATACTTGCTACCAGTTTTGACTCAATACAAGTCGATCACCATAATTCAGAAATAATCGTTCTGGGAGATTTCTATGCCTACAACACGAACTGGCTCAAACATCACAACAAGACCGACAACGAAGGTAGATATGCTGAAGCATTTGCCATCAGCTGCGGGCTTACTCAACATGCAGACGAACCAACTCGAATTTCAGAGAGGGGCGAATTCGCCGCCCTCTTGGATCTTTTTCTAACCACCAATCCTGACCAGTACACAATTACAGTTGGTCCGCCATTAGGTCCGCCATTAGGTGTTTCCGACCACAAACTTATTACAACGTTTTGTGAACTGCCACTTCTACAGAAGGATCCACCATTGCCTCGCAAAATCTGGCATTACAATTCTCCAAACTGGGACGATCTAAGGGAGTTCGACCAAGATTTTCCTTGGCTCTACGTCTGATTTGACACTCATGAACCGTCAGTCTGCTGCGAAGAGAATACGCAAGTAATCTCCTCAGGAATGGAAGCATACATCCCAAATTCAATCACGTTACCGTCAAAAGGAAAGCCCTGGTTCGATAGAAGATGCGAAAGAGCTGTAGGTAGGACACAGCAAGCCTGGAAGTACTGGCAGCAAAATCAGACCGCTGAAAATCGCAATTATTTTGTCGAAGCCAGAAACGAATGCAAACGTGCGAGCGACGAAACTAAGGACAAACACAATCAAAGGATCAGGAATAAACTTTTGCAATGCCCCAGTGGCTCCAGGAATTTCTGGTCGGTGGCAAAGGCAGTAAGTAATAACTTTACAAATACGTCTCTCCCACCTTTAACAGACGAACGTGGCATCACGGCGACTACAGCCAGGGAAAAAGCAAACATGCTCGCCAAAATCTTTTCATCGCACTCTACCTTAGACGTCCCCAAGGCAAGGCTCTCCCGACCATATCGAACATCAACACTACCATGGCAGAAGTCAATAAGACCGTGCTTAGAATATTGCTCACACATCTGGGGTGCCGCACCAAAGCACACCCTAAAGCTGCTGGATTCCATTCAGAAGAGAGCTGTACGTCTCATCGGCAACCCGGAGTTAACCCGGAATCTGGATAGTCTGGAACACCGCAGACATGTGGCCGAGATGACCCTGTTTTATAGATACTTTCACGGTAGATGTTCTCAGGATTTGCGCCCCCTCCTCCGCCCCTGGCAACGCCTGTCAGACAGTCACGACAGACGGCAAGGGCGCACCAGTTCATCGTACAACTGGAAACACCGAGAACATCGCTTTCCAAAAACTCCTTTGTCTGGCGCACTGCATCACTGTGGAACTCACTCCCATCAGGGCATCTGTTTCCCCCTAATTACAACCTACAACTATTCAAGAACCGTGTCAATTAACATTTCCGCACACATCTTCCTTTAGTGTGTGTGCCACAGCCGTAAAACAAAAAAAAATCTCATTCTCTCACAGGCTACACCCTATATAGATATATATCTTTTTATTGGTGTCGCTTTTTCCGTTTCGTCGAGTCTCAAATCACTTCATTTTTCAGCCCAAGATCGGTCTTGATCTCAGCCGGCTAACGGTGCTAAAGAAGTTTTCACTTCAAAAGTAATGACTTATTACTCATCCCGTGAGTAATAACCCGTGAATAATGTACTGTGAGTAATCAAACACATTTTTCAGACAATGGAAATATTTTACACATGGAAAAAGTGTAATGATTAACTCGCAAGTAATGGCTACTGCCTGCTCATGGCAATGAAGAATATACTATTATCCTTCCTTATTTCTAAAACAGCTAAGGAAATACCTACATTACATATTATGCATATTACTTTGTGTGCGATTTATAAGTTTATTAATTTATGCCCGGTATATTAAAGCATATACAAATATTATTCTAGTAAATTAAAATAATTATGTAACTTTATACTTTTCTTTTGTTCATATTTCTTTCAGGTGTAAAAACGTATATTTTTTTAGACTTAGCTGATGTAAAACAAGACATTGTGTGATTGATAAATAACGTTTATCCCTAGAAAAGTGGAATAAGGTTTTTCATTATAGAAGAAATTGCGAAGTGGACTCGATGCATGTCTTCCTAGATGCATGGCCAATTCTTAAAGATACGAGCTACTCCGTTCTCAGGTGTATCAATCCTATGCTCCTGTTTTTTTTTGTGTTTAGTAATAAATATTATTTGTATTTATGTTTGTATTTATTTTTTCGCTAAATATGAAGGTACTTTAAACATTTGAATATATCCTAGAGGTAAAAGTTATTAGCTGCTAAACGTGTGGTTATGGTTAAGCATTTCCTAATTTGTAATTTTACATCGAGATTTCATATATTATAAAAGTCGCAGAACAAATTTGACAAGAAAAGCTTTTAAGAATTTTAAATATAAAATGAAATTACAAAATTAATCAAATATGGAAATCTTGACGTCAAACTTGAGTCTAGCGTAATTTTTAAATTCCAACGTTTTGTATTTTGAAATCTAATACCTAGACGAAATCCCTTGCTAAAAGTTTAATTTTACAGTGGAAGTTCTCAATGTCTTAACTTATTCTGTATTTTTTATAATAAGCGAAATAGTCGTGCAAAATTTCGAATTTAAAGTGTTCGTAACGTTCGTTGGCATATCACTCAGATCATAAAGCTCTTGATGAGAAACAATTAAAACTTAATACGAGAGATCCACATTCTTCATGCTGAGCGCTCATTCCCAATTTGAGATCTTCGATACCATTATTTTGTTATATTATTCTCTAAATTTAAGAACTTCAAACTCTTCAGCGAAGAACATCTTTATGTTGACAAAAGAACTTTTTCTCTACCACTAAGAGAATGCTATGTATAGTTTAAAATCACGATTATTTTAAATGCATATATTTAAAATCTACATATAACATAACTTGTTTTTAAAATAAGTACTCTTCACCACGAGACATTGATGCGCGCACACAACGAATGCAACAGAACTAACTCTTGTCGAAAAAAGTATTCTTTTACAGCAAGTTCACATTAAGTGAAAGATTAATTTTTTCATATCAAGATACAGCTTCTTCGCCACATATGAAAGTCACCCTCAAATAAAAACTAAATCTTTAGTTTAACACTTTTTTTTTAGCGTGTAGGCGGATAAACAAATAGAATATACTGGATATCACAACCAAAATAAATACAAAAATCACTAAAAGCGGAAAAGGTATTACCGAGAATGCATAAAATTTAAACAAAACTACATCTTCATAAATCCTATTAACTTTTTCAAAAGCATTTTACATTCGATCCGATTACAAAAGAATAATTTTCAAACATATACCTGAAAGTTTGACGACGGTTTTATTGTCTCACTATACCTACGTATTTTCAATTACTATTTCGAAATGCAAAACTGGAGTAACAACGTTATAACTTTGGCGAAATTACAGAATAATGCCAAAAGCAGAAGAAAACTTCATGGGCCTCATATGTTTTATTTTACTTCATATCTCCAGTACCATTTTTCAGCCAACGCAATATTTTGCCAGTAATTAAGAGTATAATTTTGTTGAGATTAATTTTAGTTATTGCCCATTTAATTCAGTAGTCATTATCCTGCTAATATGAAGAAATATTCTTTCTTTTCGGATAAGCGCTATTAAGTGATTTATATTATTTTTATTGATAATATATCGAATATTATAAAAATTTGATATGCGGTAATATTGAAGAATTATGGAGTCCGTCTTTTTCGAATATCTAACATTACATGCATAAACAAACTTACATTTATGTTTCTAAATTACAAATCACATAAGAACCAACAACTTATAGATCTAATTGATACGCAGTGCACAAATAAATTTAATACCAATATAAATAAAATAAAAAGTAAAGTGAATCTTACTAATATTTATTTAATAGTTTTTCTAATACTTCGCCAATTTGTAGTTTGTCGTCACTCATCAAAATGCCGAATATTATTGTATTGAAAAGAAAAGATCGAAGAATCAACTCAGCTCGTGCCGTCCAATATCTTAATTAGTTCTTTTAAAATATGCAACTCCAAAAAAATATTTCACAACTATCCATATATTTGTCGAAAACAGAAGCTTCATATCCATAAATTATTATTCCAAATGACTTACGTCCTATTCCTGCTGCATATCGATTCATGGTGATTCGAAAATTCGATTCCTAATCAAAGAAGAAATGGCCAAATACCTAGAACAAAAGAAAAACAGTTAGACAGGAAATTGATATTATTTTGCTTAATCACGAAACACATATAAAAATAAGTGCAGTATTTATCATTTGGTGACAAAATTAGTATGCAAAGACATATTGTATATTCTTTAATCATCTAAAGAATAATAAAATGATGATTGGCTGTTCTTCATGCTTTGGGTAAAAATTATTGGTCAAAACCTTAACTGCTGTGGGAAATAAGCTGGAACTGGAAAATGGAACAGTTTTTAGAAATTTAAATACTAGCCCAAATAAAAACATAACATGGCCGCAACATTAATGACTGTTATACATAGTTTGACATGACAATGGACCTTTGCTAGTTTTTTAAATTTTTAGTTTATTTTTCAAGTTACCAACATGGTAAATATGGTTTAATACATTTTCAAACCATTAACACAAAAACCTACTATAGTCTGTAAACCGAGCGTTGATCGTTACGTCATAAATCCTGACGTCAGATCAGTTTTGAAGCATGTCCTAAATTGATTCACAAGAGTTATGGGAGGAGCATAACTTACGCTTCGCGCATGACCCATTTCGTGTCGGTAAAATAGACGACTATTGTCGATCTCTAATGTGAGGTTAGATAGGACGCTGAATTAAAAACCAAAACAATAACACAGTGCTGTGAGTGCCGGCGTACGAGCAGCAGCGTTTTTCTTCCCGGATTTGCTACCAGCGACGAGCGAATTTCAAGAGGGAGTCTACTAACAAAAGTGTTTACGTTTGTTTCCTTCCTTGGTAAGTGAAGCATTGGTTTGGGTCCTGCCAGAGCTCTAAATTGCATAAATTTTCATTCTTATAACATAGTTACGTATTTCATATATATATTTTTTTATATAATATATATGATTTCTCATCGAATTTCTACAGTAGAATCTTAGCTTTTGAGGGATGGACGGCTCGGAGGGGGGCACAGAGCCCCCCCTGATCATTCTAACAGAAATCTTAGTATTAATTCAGTTGTAATTACTCAAAATCATGAGCCATTAGAATCACAAAACAGGTTTCAATATGAGCAAAAAAATTTACTTTATTGTAAACATGATAACGGACCATTCGTGGTTTATTTAGAATCGACAAATGTATCAAATGTAAATATTGGTTCTTTTAATAATATAAAAATAGCCAGAGATATCTTTAATCTTTAGCTAACAGATATTAAAAAAACGGCTAGTAAAGATATGAATAGGATCGCAGTCGAGTTTATTAATTTTAATTCAGCTAATTCCTTTCTTAAAAATAAAACCTTATTGGATAAGGGATATAAAATTTACATACCCTACAATTTCGTCACGTCCAAGGGCATCGTCAGGCAATTGGACACAGATCTGAGTGAGGAGGAGCTCCTAAATTGTTGTGAAACTGGGATAGAACATGTAGAGATTTTAAGCGTTAGAAGACTACAAAGAAGGGTTATCAAAAATAATGTGGTTTCTTATGAGCCTACAGGTTCTGTGCTCTTTACCTTTAAAGGAGTTCAAATGTCCAAAACAGTTTATTTCTATGACTTACCTAAACTCGTTGACGTTTATATTTCCCCTGTGACGCAATGTTTTAAATGCTTAAGATATGGCCATACAAAAAACAACTGTAAAGCTAAAGAAAGATGGGCCAACTGCGGGGAGATGAGGCACAATTCAGAAGAAGAGGAAATACCCTGTGAAACAAAATGTTTTTTCTGTAAGGAGCTTCATAAATCGACTGATAAAAAGTGCCCTGAATATGCCCGACAGAAAAATATAAAAGAACTAATAATGACATTCGAAAACTTAACCTTTTTTGATGCTAGCCAGGCAATCCCAAAATCTTACATAGATAAAGGCAAATTTATTTATAATGCAAAAGAATTTCCGTCAAATTTTCAGAGTAAAAAATCTCATAATTTAAATAATGAAAAAATGACTAATACTTCTTCTTTTGAAAATCTTGTGGACCCTGTCCAGAGAAGGACTCCTAATTTCAGATCAGCCCCAGTTAAACGCTCTTTTAGTCAGGTGGTGACTAATATGGATAATAAAAGGAGAACGCTCTATAAAGGTTATGATAAAAATCTGCACAATCAGAATCTCCTCTCCCCAAACTCGAGGCCTGAAAAACAATCTTCTTCTACTTCACCGTCGAGAATTTCGAGACCTCAATCTTCCTCTACAACTACATTCTCTCAGCAACATAGATCTGACATAGCCTGGCTCGCCAGTGCACTGCAACACTCTAAAAATGACAACTATACTACTAGTTTCCCAATTCGACCTGAAAGAATGCATTGATTTTATCATGAACACCTCCCCTTCTAATCAAAATATGATTAAAAACCTCTTATTATCCCGTGCACATCTAGAGTCCTATATGGACCTAGATGACGTCTCAGAATCAGATTAATTATCTATTTTCACCCTGGACAATAGTAAAACGAGTTTAAAAATATTACAGTGGAACATCAGAAGCTTTAAATCTAATAGGGATCATTTGATGGAATTAATAGTAAGTAATAAGCCGGATATTGTCTTCATTAATGAAACTTGGTTCAAACAAGACTACAATTTGTCCTTAAAAAATTTTAATGTCATTAGACAAGATAGAGCGGACGGGTATGGGGGTGTTGCATCATGTGTTAATCATTCAATCTCCTTTACTCAAATCAAGGCTTTCAGTTCTGATCAAGTTCAATATATAATTCTAAAAGTGAGTAATCTATATTTAATCAATATTTACTCAAGTTCGAACTCTGCAATAACGGCGGAGTTATTCGAAGATATGTTGAATGGAATTCCTCTGGATTACCTAATAATAATGGGAGACTTAAACTGTCACCACCCGATGTGGGATTCTTGTAAGCCCAATGGTGGAGGCAAATTTCTGTGTGATTTCACTTTTGAGAATGATTTGACAATCATAAATGACGGTACTGCGACGCTCTTCCGACCCTTGAATAATGGTATACATAGTGCGTTAGATTTATCCATTGTGAGTGGCAGCCTCTCCTTGTATGCTAATTGGAGTGTTATTCATGACTGTGGTAGTAGTGATCTTTCTCCCACCTTCTTAAATATCAGCTGCTCTACTTCCCATGATTTTAGAAAAGCTTTTACGTCTACATATCTATCAAGAAATTTTCATAAAGCAGAATGGTCTACTTATTATAATGACGTCTTGCATCTGCTATCGCAGACTGATACAGAGGATTTGAATTATGAGGACTTTCTGAATATAATCGCTCGAGCGGCAGACAACTCAATTCCTATGAAAAAAAGGGAACGCAGAGAACTACATCAATTCCATGGTGAGATGATGAATGTTCCATATGGGTGCAGGTGAGAAAAGAAGCTGTCCAACATTTCAATAATTTTCCTTCTCTAGAGAACTTTATTAGAGCCAAACACATTATAGCACGAATCAGACGAGATCTTAGATTAAAAAAGAGAAACAAGTTCAAAAGCTCCTGTGAGACTTTAAATAAAGGTTCTAGTATAAAGTATGTGTGGAATAAGGTTAGAAAGTTTGCGAACCCTAAGAATTCTTCTGTAGGCTTTGTCCCTTCTGACAACATTAAGGATGAGCTACTCATTAAGATATCTTCAATTAATATAAACCCAGAATTTATTCCTCTCCAAATTGATAAGTACTCGGTTCCCTTTTCGTTACATGAGCTTAACAATGCCATTGCTAATAAGGGTCAGTCTGCCCCAGGGATCGATGACATCTCTTATAGTATGATTAAGTACCTACCAGTAACGGCAAAAAATTCACTCCTCAAAACTTATAATGATTGTCTAAAGCAGGGTCCCTTACCGGGGGATTGGAAAAAGTTAAATATTGTTGGGATTTTGAAACCAAATAAAAACCCCTTTTTGGTTGATAGTTTCAGACCGATCGTCTTATCTTCCTGTGTACTTAAAACACTAGAAATAATTATTAAAAACAGATTGGATTGGCTTTTTGAACACAACGCCCAATTTCAATTTAATCAGGCTGGCTTTAGGAAGGGTAGGGGCACAATGGATAATTTATCTTTTTTACACACTTGTATCTTGGAGGCTTTTGGTTTCTCGCAGTCGGTACTGGCATTGTTTCTTGATATTAAAGCAGCATATGACAACGTCAGCATATACAAACTATATGACATTCTGGTTTCGTTAAATATTCCTACAGACATGAATAATTTAATCTTCAAAATTCTAAATAACAGACTTCTGTATTCTAGAGGCAATAATGGAGAATTTTTAGGCCCCAGGCTGGCCACGAGAGGGCTTCCTCAGGGATCTTCTTTGAGCACTATCTTGTTTAATATTTACATATCGAGTCTTTTCACTGTTCTTCCGGAGGGCGTTCACTTATTGGGGTACGCGTATGATTTAGTTATGTTTGTAAAAGGAGTTAATTTGGAGACAATGGCCGAAAGGTTGCAGGGTGGTTTGGAAAATGTTCAGGGTCAATTATCAGCACTAGATCTTCACCTCTCTACTGATAAATCGGAAGGTATTTGGTTTACTAAGGGGCCAAGGAAGGCTCGGTTACCAATAATTAAGCTATATAACACAAATATTCGTTTTGTAAATAATGTCAAATTTTTGGGGCTCACTCTTAATAACCACCTGAAGTGGGACGCTCATGTTGAGAACATTGTCAATAAGTCCAAAAAAACATTAATGTCTTGCGGGCTATTTGCAGGGTGTGGTGGGGTGCAGACCCTAGAACCCTTTTGATGGTTTTTAATGCATTGATAAGATCCCATTTGGATTATGGCTCATTTTTGTTTAGGCCTTCGAGCAAAAAGTGTTTAAATAGATTGGATGTAGTATATTTTGAGGGTTTAAGAATCTCATGAGGTCCACCCCCCGTATGGCCATTTTAGCTGAGTCTGCAATGTTGGAGCTTGACTACCAAAGGAGAATGTTGGCTACTAAGTTTCTCTCCAAATTAGTTGGTTTACAGGGTCACCCTTTGATTTCCATTCTTTGCAGACTACCTGGAAACTTGATCAAAAATCCGGGATTTTTTAAAGATGATAATTCTCCATATTTAGTCTCGGCAATTGAATATTTCTATCCATATTTTAGGAAAATACATAAAAACGCTAATTTCTATTGTTATGATATAGATTTTGATATTTTAATTTCCCCGTTGCAAACTTTTAATTGCAATATAAAAAAGAATGAACCTATGGCGAAAGAAAAATTCTTGATGGCAACGGAGAGATACAAGGGTGATTATGTTTTTGTCTTTACAGACGCATCGAAGATGGACGAAAGAGTGGGGTATGCTCTTTATATTCCGGATATTAATTACAGGTTTTCTCAAAGACTTCCCCGAGAGTGCAAAATTTATAAGGGTGAAATCATAGCTATCCACCAAGCAATAAAATCATGTTTAAATAAAAATTTTAAAAGAGCAATAATTTTTTTCTGACTCTCTCAGTGCAGTCTCTAAAATAAAGGGCAATCACTTTAGCCCTCGGGCTGATCTCTGGTCTCTCAGAACAAAGAGATTGATAGCTCTGGCTAACCAGAATGGATTTCAGGATTTGATCTCCTGGATTCCAGGCCATTCTGACATCCCTGGAAACGTAATGGTCGACAAACTCGCTAAAGTGGGAAGGGATTTGAGTGTACCGATGGATATTCTTTTGGACTCTGGGGATTTCTTGCCCAACTTAAAACGTTTTGGAAGGAGGCACTTTATAAGGGGAGACATCAATATATTCAGGTTCAAGATTTCTTTCCATCTAAATCTTGGTTTTTTAATTTCCCTTACAAGAATAGACGACATCTTACGACAGCCATTAGGATGCGTACTGGTCATTGCTCTGTGAAGTGCCACCTTTTTAAGTTAAACCTAAAGGATGATCCGCTATGTGAATGTGGTTTGGTGGAAGACCTAAATCACGTATTTTTTGAATGTCCAATCAACGTCATTCCTAATTTTGATTTATATAGGATTCTTAGTAGAAATTCGATGACCCCAATTTCTATTTTTACTGTGCTGGGAGATCCCAACGAAGAGAAGCTTAACCTGCTTTTAAAATTTTTGGCAATTAATAAGATTAATTTATAATTATACCCAATGCTTAACTAATTGTTATCCTTTCCTTTCAGTGTATGTTTGTGTTGTCTGTCTGAAGATACTGTTCCATTTGTGTTATCTATGTTGTTATGTCTTGCTAACAGTTAACCTCATACAGAAGTTTTCTGGAGAAAGCTCACTTCTAAGATTCACTCACAGTACTTTTGAAGCTAACAATAAAATAAAGTTTTTTAGTGACAATCTCGGTGGTCTGGATATAGCTTAGAGCCAGACAACATCCTGGTCACTACCAAATTGTGCTGGCGGATTGTCTTGCAGCAAAGCCATTAACAAGAACAAGAACAAGAACAAAACAATAACAAACAACATGTCATGCTCATGAACTCAGGATTCATAGATTCAATTTAAAGAAGCTAACCGATAAAAACGTCTTTTTTCACTCTGGTAAGATAATATTTGGATCTCCAATATGAATATTTTAATTTTATGCAATTTACTTTGTTTTAGGCGAAGAAAAAAAATCTTGTGAGGTTTGCAATAGGAACTTAAATTAACAACACAATACAAACAGAAATATTCTAAAGTTCTAGTAAAATTCCAGCAGAAATTCTTAGATATGCAGGGGTCTTGTTATCTTATGTGAAGGAAAACATATCTGAAACCTGCGAAATTTAGAATAATAGGTGGAATGCATGTGATATGTGGTTAATTGAAGAAACATTCAACTCAATTCAAAACCAATGTACTGTGAAACAAACTTGGCCGATAGAAGTGTATAAAAAGTCACAGACATTTTTAATATCAGATATGCAACTGAAACGTGATTTGGGCATTTTCTTTACCAATTAATTTTAATTTGTCATACGATTGTGAACTTGTAAGCATCTGTAAAGTGCAGTAAACATATTAATAAAAACAGAACTTTACCATTGCAGTACACTTTGGCATATATTTAAATTTGACTGTAATTGCAATTTTATTCTTCGGTTAGCTACAGTTTTTGATGTTTTATCATTTAATTAATCTTGTCATATTATAG
Source organism: Pissodes strobi (assembly GCA_016904865.1). NCBI lineage: Eukaryota > Metazoa > Arthropoda > Insecta > Coleoptera > Curculionidae > Pissodes > Pissodes strobi. The sequence goes on along the minus strand of MU184163.1, from coordinate 12,400 downwards.
CAGTGTTCTATAGTAAATAAAACTGAAAGACCTCAAACATGTAGCTTTCCTTCAGTTTTGTATATGTAGGTAAGTAAGTTTTGTTTATAATTTATTTGTATTGTGCAATGGTTCAAACGCTTAGATTCGTATAAGTTTATTTCATTCTTGTAGGTACAGGTTTTGCTTATTATGTACCTATAAATATCGCAATTACGGCCTTAGTTCAAAATTTTAATAATATTTATGTTATTTTTAACATAGGACATCTCATATAAAATATATTAAATGGATGACGGTATAGCATAATATTGTATTTGAGTCTGTGGTACTTCAGTTATAACCAAAACTAACTAAAGTAACTTAAACAAAGTAGAGTAGATTGACACCATAAAATAAAACTCAAGTATGAGAAAAAAACGAAAACAATGCTAATTTATATCCAAAGAACGCCCAAATGTTTATGAAATGGAAAACAAAACATTTTATATAACTTAAGTGTGCTATAACATGATTCATATACATCAACAGTAAAGGTCTGGAGTTTATATGTGGTAACTTTAACAATTTAAAATCTTCTTTTTCTTTATGCAAACTTACAATAAACACCAACGAAAATCAGATTGGAAAAAACACCTTACATAGACAGAGGGACAATTAAAACAGAGTACTATAATACAATATTAAAATTACTATTGGCATGTATCGATCAGCCAGCCACAAAACTCATCGGGAGACACAAATGACAGACAAGGCAAAAGATAATAAAGCACTATAATTCAACTCGTCATAAAAAATACAATAATTCACTCATTATAAAAAACCATACCACACAATCGATGGAAAGGGATGTTGTAATTTAAGGTTCTTGTATCATGTTTTACGAAAGGGGTCATAGTATCTTCTGTGCTTATCAGCACACTAAGCTATATTGTTTCCTGCTCATCGCTAAAATAATACTCATCATCATCATCCGAGTGACAAGAATTGAGATCGATAATGACCGACAATATGTCCAAAGCATCTCTCCTTTTTCCAGTCCTCGCTAATTGTATTTATAGCATTTGTGTGTTGAACATAATTTCTCCATTTTTTTGTAAGTTTGACTAGATTGTTACCTTTTGAAGTGCTTCATTCCACAAATTTAAAACAGCTTCGCTTGTGAGAGGATGTATCGAACTGATGCATCTGCTTGTGACAGGATGTATCGAACTAATACAAGCCTCATAGTAAAGCTTACGCTTACATTCTGACCATCTCAATAGGATTATATTAGCAGATCAGTAGATATCTGCACTATCAATATTCATCAGATTCGTTTGCGATGAACGCAGTGTGAGTTGTTCGCCTATATAAAACCGAAATAATGAATAAATTATTTAAAATAATGAAAAATTAAATCCAGATTACCTTTCTCATACATAGCATATTATGCTCTCCTTATAGTATGGCCATGCACTTTGTGAAGAGGCTTTCCACGAAAGGAAATAATAGTAACATATGCCTTGGTTTTAAAGTCGACAAGTTTCTGGACTCCCTTTCAATGAATTTCTGACGATATTCCAAATGCATCAGAAACTCTCTACAACAAATAATCATAATCTTTATATATTGTTAAAACTGCACTTTTGTATCAACCTACATTAGATATACACTTACGAGCAAAAGCGTTTTTCCTGCTGCTTTTTCGTGATTAAAATAGTCTATAAGTTTTTAAATGAGGACTTGCTCATTTTCAGTCTACCGTTGTCCAGGCATTTTCAACTGCGATAACAATCACAAATAAAAACAGAAAAATACGTTGGACGAACTTCAAAACTTCAAATAAAATAAATAAATATAGATTTGACACTTTGACAGATGAGGAATTTCAATAATTTCATCTGATATCCTAGGATGCGCATCTCAACGTACGTCCGTGACGTCAAATTTCTGTCACCCCCGATTGAGGGTGGTATGAGAGAGAAAGACAAGGTATGACGTAACGATCAACGCTCGGTTTACAAACTATACCACAAACTTTTTAAGATATATTATAGCCAAGGAAATAAAGAAATAGGAAAAAACTTGACTCTCTCACTCTATACAAAACACCAAACGCAGATGAAACCAAAGTAACAAACTCTTTTAGCATATCAACCAAAAGTATCTACTCAATGTCTTTTTGGGTCTTCCTCGCTTTCTACGATGCATTGCATGGCAATTTTGAGCAATCTTTCTTATCTAATCCAGACCTTAGTGATAGTGAGCAATTGAGGGTTCCCGTTTAACAAAGCCGGTATGAGCAAATTAATCCACAAATATTTACAAAAAAAAAGTCGTAGTGTTAAGGAATTCAAGGACAATGTTCCGGGACATGATTCTCATGCAAGTTTTATCATACGGAATAATCTGAATGTCCGTTTGGCTACAAACAAAAAGCGAACACGTGCGGCGGTAGGACCAAATCAAATAGTAATATTTTTTAATATAACGTTGAAGATGCTTTTCAAGATATTGACTAACCCTTCTTTGGTTTTCGGCTATGATGAAACTAATGTCCGAGATGACCCTGCAGCCACAAAAATCCCTGTTCCAAGGAGAACCAGACGCGTGGAGAGAGTTCACCAAGATTCCAAGATCTCGAACAATATAATGGTGTGTGGAAACGCTGCAGGAGATTTATTACCCTCTATGATGGTGTACAAAGCAGGCAATCTATAAGAAGGTTGGACAAAATGAGCTCTTCCTGAAACGGTCTACAGTAACACAGCTAGTGGCTGGTTCGATATGGACCAATTTGAAATGTGGATTTAACAAATTTTGTTGCCCAAAATTAAAGAAACTGGAAATCCTGGCAAATTGTTGAGGACAATCTAGCCTTTCACTTTTCACCTATTGCCATTGAAGCCTGTGAGAAGCACAATATCTATATGACACCGTTTCGCTCAACAGTACCCATCTAATGCAATCGTTAGATGTAGCAATGTTTGCCCCTTTTAAGAGAAAGTGGCGTCAGATTCTAGACAATTGGCACAGTGAAACCAAATCAACTTCCTCCATTCCAAAATAACATTTTCCTAACCCCCTTGTTCAATTGTGGGTTTCAGTAAGTGAAAATGTATCCAATAATTTAAAATCTGTGTTTAGGGCCCTATGGCTCGGTCTTTTTATTCCACATGAAGTTCTGAAAAGAATTCCAGATGTTCAAATAGAAAGCGATTACGAATATGCTAAGCTGCTATCCTGAATGAAAGTTTAATTGATCTGCTTCAAGATCTACGCGGTTCAAATAAGGAAAATGTCAAGTGTTCTTACACTTGGTGTTCCTTTGATAGTTTATTACCGATTTTTATTCTTGATGCCGATCCATCATATACGTTTTAAGAGATTTTATTAGTGTGTGGCTAAGATTGGTTTCCTGTAAAACTTTTCACAGCTTCTTCACGGGGACTGTATCGAAGGTTTTTTGGAGATCTATGAACATTAGATGAGTTTCTAGGTAAGTGCTGGATCTTTTTTCTATCGCCTGTTTTAAACAAAAGGTATTATCATAACACTTTCTCCCAACTCGAAAACCAGATTGTTCTTCTTTTTTGTCTCGATATTCAATTTCAGTGAAATCTCGGGTGATTCTTCCACATAGACGCCTCAAAGTATTCGTCACTGTTATTCCTCTGTAGAATAAACAATCCGACTTATTTTTCTTCTTATGGATCGACGATATATGCGTCTTTCCATTCTTCAGGTACTAGAGGACGATATGTTCTGGCACCAGGTAAGCTGATCAAAAAATGTCTCTGGTCCGCATTTGATTAATTTGACTGGAATTTCTCGTGTAATTGAGGCTCGTCCATTTTTCAATTGTCTCAAAGGAGTACTGCATGTAAAGTGTACCAACTTCGACGATAATTGTCTCACATTCTATTAGTACTTCCATTGATGTGCTCAGCAAATCTTCACTTCTGTTTTCAGTTAATAGCTTTTCGTAATGATCCATCCAGTCTTTAATTGATAGAATTTGGATATTCGCCCTATTTTTTGCATTTGATTATATACGTTTTTTATGAACTTCCACGACTCTGAATATCAGCTTCCACCTAGATATGTATTGGATTGTTACGGTCACTGCTCATCTGGTTATTATTTTTTACTTCTAGGAATTGATCTCCGTCTTCCTGCTTTTGATAGTCAGCCATTTTGGGTAGAGCTCTTTCTTCTGAATTACTAATTTCTCTAGATCATCATTCCACTAGAGTTGTTTACTACGTTTTCCAGTTTTTAGTCTAAATGATTCTTCCGCAGCACTCTATCTATCAGGCTTTCATATATTTCTTATACTGATCGCTGGTGTACTGCGAGTTTCCCATCTAGTCTAAGGTGATACAAAGCTCGTGTGCTTTGGTTAAGCAAATTATCTGAATTATATTGTTTCATTGTGGTTTCTCCTGTCTCTCCGACGTCTTGTTCCCCTCTATTATCTGCAATGTTTCCAGGTCCGAATAGAAATATCACCTTTGCTTTGACCATATAATGGTCTGACCCACATGGCACGCTTCTACAGGCTCTTACGTCGTTTATTTGAAATGTAGTATTTTTTACCATTCAATATTCAATGACAGATTTCAGGTTCCTCGTATGTTTTACTCATATATATGTATAAATAAATATCCTTTTGTTTGTAGAATCCGTTTATTATTCCGTTGTCACTTGTATTTACTTCTCCACGTCATCATTAATTCTACAATTAACTCTGCTATTCATATTTCCAAGTATTCTGATCTCTCTTCATATTTATATCTTTATAATCTCATCCTTAACTTGTTCAAAGAATTCATCTTTCTTTCTCGACATAAGAGCGTACAATCTTAGAATTATCAGTGGTTTCTGATTTATATATAATAATATAATGATAATAAAAACTTTATTCAAATAGGCGACATATACATACGACATTTCCACACAGATCATAATTTTACTATCACCCTACAGCCATAATGTTCCTCAGCAACAGATTCCGAAATAAAGAAAGATTTTGGCAATTCTTTACATTTGTCGGTAATTTATTGTACTCACAAATTCCCCTCACAAACAATGAGGTCGACAATGTTAACCTTGTTCTTGTTACATGGAAGTCGTTGTTGTTTCGTGTATTATACTTATGAACTTGGTTGTTTATAGTGATGAATTGTTGAAAGTATAGCGGTAGTAACCCTCGGCTGATTTTAAAAATAAAAATCATACTCAAGAAGTATATTCTTTCACTCACATTAAGCCATTACTTATGGTAAGATTAACCGTAATAATATTTTCATTGACCGCCCCGAAGTTAGTTATTTTATTTTTATGTTTTTTGTGTATCATAGGCTAAGTAGCTCTTGTGTGATTTCTTCCACTTTTCCTGCAATTCCCCGTACATTGCAAGTGCCAATGTCCATATTCCTGTTTCGAAGCTTTTATAATCTTTCGTGTGATCCGTCCAAATTTTTGAGGCAATTGCTACCACACTTTTTTGTAAGTTGAGGTTTTCCAAGTGACAGGGAACTAATTTGACGCCTTACCGCCAACCTGGAGAACCACGTAATTGTTGTTCGAGGTTTTCTTTCGGGACCTTGGAGACTAATCTTCCCCTTTTGTGACTTTTGCGCTTTCCAGATATTTATCTATTCACCATCGACTACTCTTCATCTGTATCCTAGGTAGGAGCCCTCACATGGTGCTATCGTCCGAGCCAGATGAACCCTGTCCCTTAGCATGATGAGACCACAGGCTTGAGATTGCTATGTGGAGATATGAAATAATTACAGGAAATTAGTCGATACTCCAAAATATAACTTTGATCATCATCAATAAATTTTCCGTCTCCTTCCCAAAAAAATAACTGATTTCGCACTATATCAAATATTGACTTATTAAAGCAAGCATAAGAAATTTAATAGAGACAAGTAACTCAAATCATATTAGCATTTTTACATTTAACTATAGTAGCTAAGAGTTGAGCAGAAGCTATATTTGATTAACAATTCATTGTGGAATCCACCCTTAACTTAACAGGGAAATAAATAAAGCCTCACATTTATTTAAATGAAAAAATCGGCAAAATGTTCGTCTCATATATACCATATTTCTTTAAAAAGAATCTAATGAGAACTCTTTATTAATGTCGTCTGCTACTTAGTTGCTCCATAATAACCCACTTTCAACGATATATGTAACATAACGTATTATAGAAAGTCTGCTATTTATATAGAGTCGCACATAAAAGGTGAGTCCTCACGCAACGAATCGGCACAAAAAGAAATTGTATCCATCAGAAGTGGCTTTCATGTTGCTTTCAAAAGGAACTTTGTTCGAATGATACTTTTGATTTGTTAGTCCGAGATCATGAAACGGAAATAGATGAAAGGAAATTCAGTTAGCGACCACTCACTTTATAGTATGTTATTTTATTTTCTAAAACTGAATCGTTTACAACTGTCGCTGAAGCCATATATAAACTCAACAATTCACAATATACTTGTATTGCACTAACGACCAATTGTTCCGTTCAGAATGTCAGTTTGAAACTGTTCTGACTGTTCCGATTTTCTTTGAAAATGCTGGCAAAATTTAATAAGAATCGGGAACTTTGATATTTTCTGCTGCATTGACTAGTTCAGATGAAGTTTGTATCTGTAAAGAATATATGACGAGAAGGGATATATTGTTTTTTAAAAGCATAGATGTGGCGTATTTAATTTTGGCAAAAACTTCTTTATGCTAGTCATTCCTCCTATTTAAATATGTTAACAAAAAAACATTTACACAAGAAATAGGTCATTTATTTTTGAGCTATAAAACAAGCAGTTTTATTTATCTTATCACAGTATCCAATAATTTATAGCGGTTCTATTCGACATATTCTGTCGGTTCAGATAAACAAGATAAAAACTCTTGTATATGTATGTAATGTTGGCATTTCTGGTCATTTAAAAGGTTGAAAATGTCACCTTTTCGAATTTTCATTCTGGGACTCGTTTACTTTCCGTCCTCAGTTTCCACTCTCCATTTGGATCGAAAATGAAGAAAACGGTCTGGCATTGCAAATTGGCCAACTCGTTGAGTTTTTCTTACCACGCCAACCACAACATATTACGATCTCTTAGACAGGACAAACAACTCTATTTACAGCTTTGCAGACGACAGCACTCTTATATCCTATTTCATGTCGCGGACTCCAATGACCGCTTCTCATCATCGCGAGCGAGAAGATCAGATTGATGCCATCAATGCGGATATGAACGCCATCGTGGAATCGGGTGAAGAAAATAATTTCCAGTTTAACGCAGGAAAGACTCAAGCAGTTGTCTTCTAAAAAAAAGCAAACATCGTAAGACCTGACTTATCAATGACAGGACAAACACTGACTCTGGCTTCATCCATAAGATTGTTGTGCATCAACGTAGAAAACAACATGTCTTGGCATAATCACGTCACCAAAATCTCCAAGGCAGTAGCACAAAAGCTAGGAGCACTCTGTAGAGCAAAAATGTTGTATACACCTCATCAGCTCTTACTGCTCTATAAGGCCTAGATAAGACCATCTCTGGAATACTGTTCCCACGTGTGAAGCTCGGCACCCAAACACTTGCTCATTATGCTTGTCTCGTACAGAGGAGAGCAGTCCGTCTTGCGGATGACCCAGAGTTGACTAAAGATCTTGATAGCCTTGAACATCGAAGAAAAGTGGCGGACCTATCTCTTTACTATCGATACTACTACGGAAGGTGTTGGAACGAGCTGGCACTTATGATTCCACCCAAAGTTGTACCAAACAGAAACACCCGTCAGACACAAACTGCTCCTCAACATACGATTGAGTTGCGAACACCACAGGACGTACCTGTTGCGGCACTCATTTTTCTGGTGGACTGCCTCGCTCTGGAATGGACTTCTGAGTAACTCAAAAACTACAACCTACAACGTCCACCATCTTCTCCGCACACGCACCGCTCGTTGAGTGGCATATGAGTTTCCTTTGTGTTTGTGCTGAACATAAAAAAGAAGTGAACTACACGATCCAGCATCTTCTGTAGTTCTATTATAACGCTATCGGCACATATCTGATATTTTCTTTTATTATAGTGCCGTTGATCTTAGTTCCGCCTTGAACTCTATCCAGTCATTAAGCACAGCTCTCGAGTATAGATTAAACAGTAGTAATACACAATCCTGTCGATCAATATATCATCTGATGTTGCTTGTTCTACCTTAACCACTGCCGTTTGATGCCAATGCCAATAAAGTTTAGAGATTATGCGTAGATCCTGCTCACCAACTCTCAAAATTTCGATAATCTTTTGTTGTTTAACGTAGTCGAAGGCTTTTCGATAATCCATAAAACATGCATACACATTTACGTTTGTGTCTGTACACCGTCAGTACATTTAGAGAGAAGAGAGCTTCATGTATACCGAATCTATTTGGAAAACTAAGCTAAGTGTTGCCAAAATGAGGACATCCATTTTCTGTAGATCCGCACAGGATAATTTGTAGTACGTGGGACATAAGACTGATAATTCGATAGTCATCGCATTGTTAGGAGTTAGATTATAATTTGACGTTAACTAATTTAAGAGTATAGTATTAAATAATGATGTCATTAGATCCAAACGCTTCCTCTCCGATTATTTCTGGACATGTTTTATTTATTTTGTGGCCTATCAGTGGTGGTAAGTGAGATCTGTCATAGCCGAAAATATTTTTTTCTACAGCCGCGCGCAAAATAACTAAATACTAAATTCAAATGAAATCGCAAAATCAACTAATGCCGTGGAGCCTTATTTTGCGCTCTAGCGCGAACATGGAAAAGGAAATTCTCGCTTTTTCCGTCTAGTGTGCTGAATGGTCATGGAAACCGAAGATAAATAAATGACCGTCGTGCGTTTGTTACAGTTTGTTGATGGCAATCCTGTTCTAAATATGCCCGAAGCCCGAACATAATATGTCAAAACTGACAGTCATTCGCAAATTTCAGAATAAGTATAGAGAAAAATGTGCATTTAATTTTAAAAAATGCGGCTGTAGAAAAAGTTCTGTGTGTTTTTCGAGCGCAAAGTAAGATTGCCGTTTTCGAAAGATTACTGCGCTCCGCTACGCGTCGCGCAGTAATATTCTTTCTCAAGCGGCAATCCGTTACTTTGCGCTCTAAATACACAAATAACTATTAACATACTGCCGCCATCGCATAAGCTTGTCTTGTACGCCTAAAATTATTTCGTTATTATTGTTCCATGACATTGTTACTTGTCACAATTTTTTCTATGTACGTTAAATATGTCATATTTTTCTTGAAATTGTTCTATCTCTAGGCATTTGGTTGATATCCACTTTTCTTTTACCTCCCTACAGTTTTTCCTAATGGTCCACATTATGCTTGTATTCTGTTCGGTGTGCCTTTACATTTCTGTATTTCTGTCATGATGTACAAGATTTCTGGTGTGCAGATTTATGTGCTTGCCTTCAATTCTTGTTCAACTTTGAAGCTTTTTTTTTTGTTATAATTATTAATGTTTGTGCGATGTCCATTTCCTTTTCATTCTTTTTCTTTTGGCACTCAGGGATCGCTTGAATTTAAAGTCCCTTATTACAGGATTGTGGTCGCTATTAATATTTGTTCCAAGTCAGATTCTTACAGATTTTTTCATACCGCAAAAGTTTCAGGTTTCAGCAAAATGAAATCAATTTGATTTCTGACAAGCTTGTCCTGTCTGTCTACATGTGACCTCCTGGTCTTCTGGTGGGGTGTCATTTGAAAAACATGTTGGCGATTAGGAGATTATTTTCCATGCAAACCTATCTCCTCTGCCATTTCTTCTGCTAAGACCACATGCTCCTATAGATATTACGTCAAACGATTTAGAGTTGTCATTATTTCTAAGAATCCGTATTGCCCTTAAGATCCGTTACATCAGATACTGAAAAAATTTGTGTCGTTTTAACTATTTGTATGTTTTTCTTTACAATTTCCGAATTATATTAAAGGTAGCATCGCGATATTTTGTTCCATTTAAAAATCATTATTTGCGGCCTAAGGAATATTAGAATTCAATGATGAGTGCTCATGGCTTTTCACATTTCTGCTCTGTATTTATGAAGAGAATAGAAACTCAAATGTTTTATTTATATCAATACTAACATGGCTTGGGGGAAATAAATTACAATGGCACTTTTAGAAAAATTATTACCACTTAATACATCTGATTCTATATGTAATTTCTCAGTAATCTACACATCCAGGTATTGCATTAACGTAAAATACGATGTATAATAAAATTATGAGTACATTTTGTATTAACGAATCCGAAATTAGGCAAGTTAGGTGTCCGGCTATTATTTTCTTCTATTCCGTATACTTTTGAAATCAAATAACTTGTGATACGATACGGCAGCACGATAAGCAAATGGGATTTCACGGAAATATTAAATATATATATTAGTAATTTTTCATGTTGCCTCGGACTAAATAAATCCAATGCTTCTTTTTAGCGTTATTAATTCATGTCCAGCCGACTGGCCGGACTAGTCGGACATTTCCTCCTTTCCCCCTTATTTTTCTCTCGAGTTTTTCCTCCCGTTTCGATTTTCTACAAAGGTATAAAGCTGCTTCTCGTATTAATTAATTTTAATTAAAGGAACTAACTATATTTTTCCGGTTTCTCTGTACACTTTGTGCCGTTCCGTTCGACTGCGAAAAATTATTTGTCAAAAAGTTTTTCGTGGAAATTCTCGATTTTCTGTTGTTCGGGTAAATTTATTGAAAAAAGTTTTACAAAACATTAATTGTACGGAGTACGGAAGTGTATATTCTACAGTTTTGGGGACAGAGATTGCGATTGGACTTCAATACAATTTGCTACGATATTAAATTTTAGCGATATCGGGGGATCAAATAAAACACACCGACATATTATCAAGATGTGTATTAAAATTTTGTTAAGCATATTTCAAACAAGACCAAACAGGATCAACTTGTCGTTTATCTGGTTTTTAAACTTGGTTGAGTTTACACCCATGCAAAACGGCACAAACGACCAAATATAGATCAATCATCTTCCTAAGATATCCAACTTTCGACTCGCCTATTCAGGTCCATAACTGAGATCTATATCTAAGTCCACAGGTAAGTAACGTGATATATTTCATCCATATAGGCATCAGCTAAGGCTTTGTAATTTGTAGTGTTCATACCTACAGCATATGCAATATTACCGAAACTGAATGAATCAATCATCAATTATTTATTAAAGTCATTGCATAAAGGTTCGTACTTAAGTCTACTATTTACACATCATATACAGATAAAGTATTTACAGCAGGTCGCCACTGCACCAGTAATAAGGTGCTTCTGGAAGTCGCCCTGCACACTGCCCCTATACTATGTCCCTCATAGATGGATAGTACCAGCACCACTACAATGACAATGGAACTGGTGACTTATTTGCAATAAAGAAAGAAATGAGGTGGGGGTTATCATGGCAGAAAGACAGCCCGAAAATTCCCAATACACGTTTCTTTGGCATATAATGCATACAAACACACAACATTGAACATATAATATAGAAGACGAGATACAGGGTATGTGATGAGCGTACTTTATTCCAGGCTTTTATATATATATTACGCTTGTCCCTTAGCAAATCCCGCCCAATCAGTTTCCACCGGAGTGAACGGGGTCTAGCCCGGGAATCAGCCCATGGGACTGCATCGGTACGTCTGTGCTCCTGATGCCTCTCGTTATTCGAAGACATCAGAATTAACACAGAACATTAAAAAAAAAGTGTTTCAAGAGGAACATGTAGAAATATAATAAATATAATAAGAAAAATAGGTCAATTCAAAAGTTATATTTACAATTTACATAATTCAGTAGTGAAGAACTCAACTGTTCCTTGCGTTATTCGAGTTTTGTCCCCATTATAGGATCTAAAAATTTAACGAAATTCGTACAATGCAAAGGCTATCACAGACAGTACGTAAAGAGTAAACAGTTAATTTCAGTGCCTTCTTTCGACAAATTAGAGGTTTGATTTGATGCTTTTGGGTTTTTATGTGTTGAGAGCTTTAAGGGTATCAGGAAAATCGTACCGTGGTCTTCTTTTTTACCTTGGGTTTTTGCGTACTCGGAGGCTAATTTGTTCCTCGAAATGTCGAGCAGTTTCCAGTAGTCTTAGGTCCTTCAGCTTCATTAGAGTCACTAAATTAGCACTTATACTATTTATATCCTGGGACCAGAGGCTACAACTGCGGTAGAGTAATAGGCAACTATTTGTCTGATAAACAATAGACATGGAATTACGGTTCAATCAAGGCATATTTTGACAAAGATATAGGAAATTTTATGAAGAAATGCTATGCAGCACTGCTTCTTGGACCAAGTTTCTTGGTCTATTTGCTATATATA
>MU184162.1:136668-157394 GCA_016904865.1 Pissodes strobi | reverse complement strand
AATACCGCCGGGATAAAGCGGGAAGCGCTATGATTGGTCGGAGGCCTTTTGAGGACGCTTAACTTTTAGCTTTCTAGACTGTCTGGCGCAGTGCATAAACGTGGTAAACAAGAGATGGAGTTAGTAGTATCGCCAAGGTTTTAATTTGTTTGGAATACGAGGACAGTGGCGTGGAATGTTAAATTGTACAAAAATTTAATCGTTAGATTTGAAGAAGTGTTCAAAATGGTTTTTGAACAAAAGTCAAGTGAAAATTTTAGAAGAGGGCCATGATTTAATATTTTTCTAAACGTCTGAGCATCTGAATAATACTTTTGACAGTTCGTTTAAATTAAAATACGATGTTTTATCATGTAAAATCCGTTTGAAAACGATTTTAAATGGCAAAATTGTATAAAAATCCGAAATTTCCGGTCTTTTTAGGGCGATAGCCGTAGCTTCGGACGATCTTGTCGTGGATTTTTAAGCGAATATTCACTTTAAATTCAGTTCGCTTCGTGTCATTACATTGCCTGAAAAATCACGAGACCGTGGAATTGAACCGCTCAGGGCACTGCCAGGTATGCGCAGTGCCCGACACTCCAACTTTCCGATTTCGATAGAGATGAGTAGCTGGGTAGTGTATAAGCTGTGGTACAAGTATCTACAAAACATATTAAGTGTTTCAACCACTTGTTGCAGAAACGACGCAACAAGCCATAATTCTGTCAAAGATTTCGAAATAATAAATATCGCAAACAATATTTTACTGCAAGTCTATTCTACATTTTCTATTAATTTTATCCCGTTGCCAAGCGTTAACTCAATAACCAGTCGTCACTTTCACTGACACATATTTAAAAAAAAAGTTATACTTGAAGCGTCGTTTTCCTCCTGCATAGAGGCGCAAGGCTCCGGAAAATCAAATCTAGTTATTGTAGGTATGTCTTATCTTGATTTCGATGTACTTTAAATCATAGGCTACTACTAATTTGTTGTAAATTCAGTGTCTGGACCGAGCTACATCAACAGTTGATATCCATTTAGTGTGAAACAAGTTAAAAGGTCGAGTATTCTGAAACGTATTTTCAATCCCTTTGGTTTCAATTTCGTTTGAAACACCGATATTCTTGTCCTAAAAATTTTTTTCCTCCACAAATAGGATTATACAAAAATATTTCAGTTATAGATATTATGACGTATATTTAGAAAAAAAAACTTTGATTCAGAAGCAAATTTTTGTTGATGTCTATATCGATCCCATCCGCCAAACTTGACGAGACAAATCTAATGATAATCCTTGTTTAAGAAAATAGAACACATTGTACCACAATAATACATATATTCTTATTGATATGCATTTTAATGTTTACTTAGTATTTTCAACAATATTCGGCTTTAATTGCGTCTGCAGCTTTTTCTGCAATCATTACGGTTGGAGCGTTGGTGTGCCCTGAGACGTGGGATGGCATTACTCCAGCATCGACGACCCTTAAGCGATTAATTCCATGAACCTTTAGCTCGTAGTCAACTACAGAATCTTCTGTGCTATTTCCCATTCTCGTTGTGGCAACCGGATGAAAGACCTACGAGGGAGACATCGTTAAAGGATGTTGTTATTAACTTTTCACCCAGCCACAAACAAAACATTCATACATGAACTGTTATATGAACATGGAGCTTCAGTCTAAAACTTATTACTTGAGTATCTATAGGAAATCACTTAATTTTTTAAGCTCATATAAACATAGCTTGTTAAGTTTATTATAATAAAGCAACTATAATGTTAGTATTTACATATTCTAGTATATGTGTCTTCCGGGGATGCCCCTTCATTTAATAACTAAAGCTTAAGTATATGACTATATCAATATTTATGCCATTGCGTCAGCATGCATTCCAAAGTGCGCCAATGCAAGTTTGAGAATTTTAAAACTAAATTTAGTTGGTCGCATGAAGTGCGAGCTCTTGAGAAATGAGTTGTTTTTTTGTGCTCAAAGGAGCGATTTTAATTGTGTGTTTGGTACCGTTGTGGTTGTGGAAAACTGTATGTTTTTTATTGGTGAAATAGATCTTGGATGCAGTGTATTTTCCTGGAAAAACGTCAAAAACTATATAATCGAACCTGTCGTTATTTATTATTCACCAATTTACTACAATCTTTAACAATGAAAACGAGAGAGGAAAAAACTTAAGGAATTGTCTCCTTATCAGTTGGTCTTGATAGGCTGGACCAGTGAGAAATAAATACATACGAATTTAATTTTACTAAACATTTTTTGTGCCTATTTATTTTAGGGTTTTATAAATTTTATTTTATTATCGAACTGGCCAAATTGAATTTATTATATAGGTTTATTGAATGCAGATTTGCAGTAGTAGAGCACAGGTCCGGACTTCGTAGTGTTTTAGACTTCAGAACTGACTGAGAGTTTCAAGTGCTGCAGAACTAAGGCTAACAACAACTGGATTTGTATATCGTGCAGTAACATATTCCATCCAAGCTGCTTGAAGAGGACTAAGAATTATGAGATTGTGAACCGGAACTGGATTTGGTGCTCGGAGGCTTGCAGGAATGAGTCGAAGAACGAGAGCAATGATGCAATGAGGACACAGCAGGACACAATTCATGAGCTGAGACAAGAACTAAAAATGAAAAACTCACATATTGAGAGAATAAAGAGAAATTCTAAAGCTTTTGAAGAGGATGCCGATGAAATGGAGACCAAATTACTCGGCGAAATTGAAGCGTATAGGCTTCAAATAAGCACCCTTCAAGTAAGGAAAGAGGAACAAGATGAAATAATATACTCGAAAAAAAAAATAATCGAAGTTGTCAATGCTGAAACCCAGTCTGTTTCAAAGCTGAATGACGCACAGACACAGACGGTGATGTTTCAGAGAGCCTGCGCAGATCGTACCGAACTGCGGGTTCTCTCGCAGCCCACCGGAACTCAAACAGAAGTGGGCCAGTCGTCTGGTGTGTGTGGCACTAGGGATTCTCAGACTCAGACCCGCGCTGGCGTGAGGAGTGCTGAAACACTGACAAGAATTCATGATGATGTTTTGAGTGAAGCGCTGCTTCTATACAATTTGATGCGCATCCAGATACCTCGCTCAACTCAGACTGAGTCGCATTATTTTTCGTGTGACATTCATGCTGAGTTGGTTTGCCGGGGAGCAACATCGGCTCGTTCTGTCCCTGTTGTGTTTCATGCTGAGTGTGGGCCAGACCTCGCAGCACTGGATCGCAATGCGCATCCCGCCCTGGATATGGGGTCAATGGGGAGTGATGCTGACTCAGTGATTCCGGATGCAGCCTCTACACCAAAGGCTGTTGCGACTAGGAGGATCTGTGATTCCATGATGCTTAGAAAATCTAAAGTTCTCATATATTATGGCGACTCTAATGCTCGGAACTATTCCTCCGTTCTCTCAGGTTACTTGGGCTCGTCTTACCAAACTATGGGTTACGTTCTTAGCGGTAGTGTGGTGCAGTACCTCAGTGCAAATGTGTTCCCTCTGTTGATTGATTGCACGGAGAATGACTGTATTATTTTATGTTTGGATTTTTGCTATACGTTGCCTAATATATCTCAAATAAAACAACTATTATCAATTGGTAGAGTGACTAATCTGATATTTTGTATCAAATGTGACTTTAGTATTTGTTCAAAACAAATTTTCTTTAATATAATTAATTTTATTACTTCATACATTCATAATCGTAATTTCAGTGTTAGATTGATTACTGATATCCGTAAGAATTTTAAGTACCGCCATTCTATCAAGTCAATGTGTAAGCTTTTTTCTCTGTATGTTAACAGTATTCCTGTTGCTTCAAAACAACATTGTAAATCGATATAGGGATGTTAGTAGTAGTACAAATATTTTACTTGGTGACTTGCAGTCTGATAGTGTAATATCTGGGTCGTCTTTTTGAGAACGGGTGCACCACAAAATATCCTTACCCTAGCGTTACTAAATATCCAGTCTGTGAGATCCAAGATTGATGAAATGTTGTTGTTTTTTGAATCCTTGGGGTTTCCCATTATAGTAGTTTTAGTTGAACATTGGTTGAAGTGTGGTGAGCCTTTTGACGTTTTTAATTATGTGCCTGTATCTAGATTTTCTCGTGCAAAATATGCGCATGGCGACACTTTGATTATGGTGCGAAAGGACTTTCAGAGTAGGTTTGGGTTTGCATTGGTTAATAGATTCAATCACTTATTGAATGAAAGGGAATTCGAATTCTCTGCTGCGTTTTGTAGTAAGTTAAATATATATGTCTTAGGGATATATAGATCCCCTTTAGGTAGCGTAGAATTATTTTTAGAATAATTGGAAATGTTGTTGAGCGAGATTCCAATTGATGCCACTTTGGTCTTGAATGGCGATTTGAATGTAAATTTCTTGAACTAATCTGATAGATACAGTCGGTCACTGTGTGGCCTGTTGAGCTCATTTAATCTTGAAATGCACGTGGATTGGCCAACCCGGTTTTCAGCGTTATCTTCTTCAACTTTAGATTATGTATGTACAAATTTCAGTCGAGATCAGGTTAAATGCACAACCATTAATGCCGGGTTGTCTGATCACGAGGCCATATTTTGTTCCCTGCCTACCACTGTTAATGCCCCTGCATCTGATGTAAGACGGGGTAGACTTTATACTGTTACAAATTTTAGGAAGTTTGCATTGTTGTGTAGCCAGACAGACTGGAACAGTGTTTCGACCACCAACAGCCCCTTAGAACAATTCAACTCACTTGTACAGGAGAGATTTAATTTGGCGTTTCCTATTGTCAATATAAAAAAAAAGAAACGAAAATCTTGGTACACAAAGGGTTTGCGTGTTTCTGGGAAAAATATGCGTTCTCTTCATTACATAAGGAAATATTCAATGAACAACTCTTATTTCTTAGAATATTTCAACAAGTACCGCAGGATCTACAAAAGCACTATATGGCTTGCCAAGAAATCTTATTTTCAATATAGAATTAAAAATTCTGCAAACAAGTCGAAGGAATCCTGGAGAATCGTCAATGACTTAAGGGGTAAAAATACTATTACAACTACATCAAGTACCTTAAATGCTAATGACCTTAATTCATTTTATTGCAATATTGCCGCCAAATTATCCAATAATATTTCACAAGGAGACGACCCCAGGAACTATATGGGCCATGTTGCTGTGGCTGAAACATTCTTTTTTTCTCCCACTACAGCAGATAAAGTTAAAAGCACATTTGCAAACATTAAGAATAAAAATGCATCAGGCTGGGATGGGCTTTCTTTGAGGATTTTTCTGGCCTTGCCTCTTGGTGCTCTACATTCTCTTGCTGAGGCAATAAATACCTCATTTCTGTCAGAAATTTTTCCAACCTGTTTTAAGAAAGCTGTGGTTGTACCCCTGTACAAGGGAGGAGATCATAATAGTCCATCAAACTTTCGGCCAATAGCACTGTTGTCTACTTTGGCTAAGGTAGTAGAGAGGCTGGTCAAGGTGAGGATGATTTCGTTTTTGAGTGGGCTTGGGTTGTTGAGTGCTCAACAATTTGGTTTCCGAGAGTCATTGGGTACAAGTGACGCCATCTTTAACTTTTTGGAACAATTGTTCAACCAACTGAACGCCGGTGAGGCTGCCGCAACGGTCTTCTGTGATTTGTCTAAAGCATTTGATTGCGTATATCACAGAATACTGCTGTGGAAGCTGGAGCTGTATGGGTTTAGGGGAGTGGCCTTGGAGTGGTTTCATTCTTATTTGTCAGGGCGTGCGCAGACGGTTAGGTTAAATAATACCAGCTCAGAAGAACAAAATATCAATACCGGAGTTCCGCAGGGCTCTGTACTGGGGCCACTACTTTTCTTGATCTATGTTAACGATCTGCCCCAACTTTCAATAGTGGGAAAGTTCACAATCTTCGCAGATGACACGACCGTTCTCTGGCACGATTCGCATCTTGACAGATTGAATGAGAATGTGCAGTCAGATCTGTTGAAGATAAAAAGATGATGTGACGCAAATCTATTAACTTTTAATATAGGGAAAAACCAACATTTTAAATTTCAAATGTGTCATGGAGAACGTTTATCTGGAAAATGAACCTATTGCTGCGCCCAGTTTTAACAAATTCCTGGGTTTATCAATTGACAGCTTGCTTAAATTTGAGAACCACATCTTGCATGTGTGCAGTCACATCTCTTCTGGTTGTTATGCCTTGAGGGTTATATCTAATAATTTAGACTTCTCCATTGCCAGGGCTGCATACTTTGCTCTAATTGAGTCCCACCTTCAATATGGCATTTGTTTTTGGCGCTCTTGTTCTGATTACCTTTTTAATTCAGTTTTTGTGTTGCAAAAAAGAGCAATTCGATATTTATTGGGAGCCAAGGTTCGTGATTCCTGTCGCCCCTTATTTTTGAAACATGCAATCTTGACATTGTATTGCCTGTTTATTTTGGAAACAGTCTGTCTAATCTTTAGAAAATATAGAAGCGAGTTATCTCTGAATGGTCCTTACAATACCCGCCAGACTTATGCTCTCAGATTGCCTATCCCCCACTCAGAACAAATTAAAAGTTCCACTATATACGGAGGTAAAAAACTTTTTAATCATCTTCCTATAAAGCTGAGAAGGCTGCAATGTGATAGAGGGTTGAGGAGGCAAACGAAAAAGTTTTTGGTTGATAAGGCATATTACAGTTTTAGAGAATTTTATAATGACTCTTTAAATTAAATGTGGTTTTGTCTCGTTTGTCTTTATCTGTTCCGTTTGCACTTTTGCGTTCCATTTTGTTTTTTTTCCTCCTTTTTTGTTGCTTTGTGAACTCGTTTTATACTCCTAATCTAGTTTTAGCTTAATTTTAATCTAAATTTTAATAGACTTTTATGAACTTTATATTCTTTGTAAATTTAAATTCAATTTTTTTAATGGTTTTGTCAATAACTATGTATTGTTATTATGACATTTAAGCTATCTTTTGGCTTGACTTGACTACCATGTACATGGACATGTATAGTTTATCTTGGCATTTGGCCTGAATCAATAGTTATTATAGTGACTGATAGGGCAAATAAGTATGCACATCTAAAATGTGTTTATTTAGTGACGTTTGTTTTTGTTTAGTAATTTTTTTAACCATTATGTGTTTTTGTAATATTTTATTTAGTAGGTACTTTTGAAATTGCCACTTGTTTTTTCATGTATTTGATGCTTCTGCATTGCAGATTATAGAGCTTTGTCAGCAAATACATTGTATTTTGGGCAATAAAGCATGTTTTGAGTTTGAGTTTGAGTTAAAATACTCACAGTCGTTGAGAGAAGCCTTAATACACAATACCACCAGTCCTTAGATAATTCTTCATACGCATTATCGCAATCTGGCATGGGAAACGAAAGCACTTCTGCGTTGAGATTTTGAAAAGCCTCAGTATTATTCAGTTTTAAGGCAATCTGTATTCCTTTATACATGGTCTCAAGATCGCTTTCGTCAGAAAAGTAATTGGTATTTATCAAGGGGTAGTCTCGTGGATTACTTGATGCCAGTGTTACTTCTCCCTTTGAATCCGGATGAAGTAGGGCTACGTAAACTATAAAATCAGTGTATTGATTTAAGACCTCAAATATAAGGGAGTACTCTTCGTTAAATCTGAAAGTAATAAAATTTTACTTGTTATTTTTTGAAAGAAAAAGAGAAATTTGAGTGTTTTGCCATAATATATTGGAATAATCTATACCAATATTTTCTTAGTGCGTACTCAAAAATGTACAAGAAACTATATTTTTGCAAGGTATCGGTAACAATGAAAGTCAAAAAAGCATTGTAATTATCGTGTACTCTATAAGAAAGTACACTTTGTTATTGTTATATTTTGAGAAATTGTATTTAACGACACCGCCGATTTTACCATTCAATTTAAGGGTCTGTTAATCTCTGTTAATTCCTGGTCTACTTTATCATTGCCAAATTTGATGTGCTACAAGCTTTGTAGGGGAATATCAAAACATTTCCTAGAATGGTGCCAAGTATGTAAATGTTTACGTAAAATTAATGCACCCTCATAATAGATTAAATACTTCATTATGTTCTACATACCCTGCACCTGCTCCCCAAGAACTACTTGCCGTAGGCGGCCCCGTTACAAAGAATTCTACCTCTGGTGCACTGTTAGTATCATTTTCAAAATTCCAGAAACTAACGGTTTGAAATCCGTTCCCTGCAACCAATGGTCCCTTCGCTTGATACCATTCTTTTAGCTGTTGTTCCAAAGTTTCATTATCATATACTTGGTCTGTCCTAAATTATGAAACATTAAGAATATAAGTAAATAAATAAATATACTGTAACGGTGTACTGTCGTTGGTAACAAATTTTAATAGCATTATCTTATTATTTGCTTTAGTATCAATGGAGGTTATTTGCGCGTAATATAAGCATCCTTTCGTAGTGATAATGTAACTAACTTCACGATTGCTGTAATGTACTAAGTGAGATTGTGTCAATAAAAAATGTTAAGGGCACAAAATGCCTTATAAATACTAAATTTTTATCTGCAAATCGAACGAAGACTGTTGGAATTCGGAGATTTTATGATCACTTTTCGCAGGTCCAACTAGGTAGTTTTATGTTTCGAATGATATTTTTTTGGATTCAATTAATTTACCTGAATTTTCAACATTCCACGATGAAGCCACTCATTTAGCTACTGAGGCACTGTTCCTTTTTTTTCGGCTCATCACTGGTTTTTATTTAAAGTACTATATATAAAGAGTTAAATTTTGGGAGTTAATCTCTGATCAATTTATTGGGATAATGATAGAATCAATTTAATTTGAATATATGGGGATGAACTTAAGTGGACATTTTCCTTAAATTTTCCAAGACTAATTGGAAAAAGAGAAGTACTTCTAACTCAAAACAATTCAAAACATTATATAGCGAGGATCCTCCACCGAGACAGGATTTGGTGAGATTGTTAAATATTACCTTCTGCATTCACCGCACATTTGCATTGCTTTTATTTTGAAATATCCCTAACGAGATCAGCAATAAGAGCTTTGCGCAGAGCTTATCGCAGCATGAGAATAGAGTTCGACTTCTTTTAATGTGCTGCTCATGTCTTGAAGTTGAGAGCTGCTGCTGATTCCAGTCTGTATTATCAGCATTAGGTTTGTCTAAACAACTGCAATATTTTCCACTAACGACCTCGTGAATTTCATGCCATAGCGACATAAGAGCTGCCGTGCCTCAGCTCAAATTACATGTGGTTAGGAACCCCAGAGCAACCAACTGGGGCCTCTATAGGGAGGAGCTAAGTTGGCGTCTAAGGGACATGCCGAGGAAGTATCGGGCCGCCGATGAGCTGGATGATGCCGCAAGGTGCATAGGATCATCGATGGCCGTGGCTTTCGCAAGCAGCTGCCTCGTGACTAAGCATCATTGTAAAGGGAAAACTCCTTGGTGGAATTACACCCTGGAGAACCTTAGGAGACAGCTGAGGAGGCTCTTTAATAGGGCTAGACATAACGGGGTAGATACTGACTGGGACCTATATAAAGAGGCCCAGGGGCAGTTGAAAAAAGAGATGAGAGGATCGCGAAGGAGTGCCTGGAGGGCCTACTGTGGATGGGTATCCCAAGTCGGTGGTAGGCTCTGCAAGGTGCTGTCAAGGGACCCACTCGTCAATTGGGCAGTGCCCGAAAGCCAGGTGGAGGCTATACGTCGTCACCGGCGGATACTCTGCACCAGACACTGACCACACACTTCCCAGGCCCAACAGGTGTGGACCGGGGAGGTGAGGACGGGGCCGGGTTCAGCATTAGAGCTGACTATGGTACTGTCAACAACATGATCACCTACAATAGGCTAAGGTGGGCAATCGAGACCTTCGCCATGTTTAAGGCGGCAGGTGAGGATGGGGTCTTTTCGGCGCTTTTGCAGCGTGACGGAGGGCTCCTTAGCGCTGATGGACCTTTTCAGGGCCTCTATCGCACACGGGTATGTGCCGGAGCTCTGGAGGCGCAGCAGAATGGTGTTCATTCCCAAGGCGGGAAGGAACGACTACGCCGATACGAAATCGTATCGATCTATTTGTCTCACCCGCTTCTTGATGAAGACACTAGAGAGGCTGGTGGACCGATACCTTAGGTAGTTGTTGGCTCTAAGGGCCCCTCCGAGTCCGGAACAGCACGCATATCGAATGGGCAGGTCGCTCGACTCGGCTCTTCACCACCTGGTATCCAGGCGTGAGGCGGGGCTGGGGGCGGCCGAATATCAGTGTGCGTGTTTACGTATATTGAAGGAGCCTTCAATAACACAGCCGTGGGTTCGATCTGCCGATCGGTGGAGCGAACAGAGGTGGGTCCGGTCATAACGAGCTGGATCCTCTCCATGCCCACCGGGCGGAATGTCGAGGCTAGGCTGGAAGATGAGGTGGTTAGGGTTGAGTCATCGCGGGGAAGTCCTCAGGGGAGGTCTTGTCCTCCCTCCTGTGGTGTCTAGTGGTGGACGACATCCTACGCATCCTGAGAGTAGAGCATGAGGTCTATGTACAGGCCTATGCAGACGACGCTGTGATTATGGCACAAGGTACTGAGGTGGGAATATTGCAGAGGCTTCTGGAGGAAGCACTGACAAGGTTCTCACAGTGGTGCAGGGATAACGAACTCAGAGCGAATTCCAACAAGGTAGAGATGGTCATCCTTACCATGAAAAGGAAGCTGGAGGTCTCTCCCAAAATCACGCTGGAAGGAACGCCTCTTGTGGCTAAGAAATGCGTCAGGTATCTGGGTGTCTAATTGGACTCCAAACTGACATTTCAGGAACACATTCTCGGCGCTAAGTGTCCTGTGGGCTTGCCATAGGGCGCTGGTAGAGACATGGGGACTTGGGCCGAAAACTATGCTATGGATCTACATGACGATGATCGCTCCGATACTCATGCACAGATCGGTCGTTTGGTGGCTAGGATCCATGAAAACGGCGTCCAGACTAGTGCCGGACATATTACAGTGACTTGCATGCTGCTGCATCACCGGGGCCATGAGGGCGGCGCCCACAAAGGGCCTGAAAGTGCTGATGGGGTTGCCTCCGTTGGCGGACTGGGTGAGGCACGAGGCAGCCAGAGCGGCCAGATTGGCTGATGTGGGGATGTGCAGGGACAACGGCTCCTGCCAGGGCCATTGCAATGGCAGCCTATGGCGGGGCTTGTCTGGGGACCTAGCCATTCTGGGTATGCCATGTGACGCGATGGTTCCTGAGAGAGGCTTCCCCGAGGGGTTGAACTTCCTCTTCCCTACGAAGGAGGATTGGACGGAGGGAAAGACGGGAACCTGGGATGGGCTAGTCTGGTTCACAGACGAGTCCAGGGTCGGAACATTGTCCGGAGCTGGTGCGTACTGTGAGGCCCTGGGGTGGGAATTATCCGCCTCACTGGGCGAACACACTACGGTCTTCCAAGCGGACATTTTTGCGATCATGATGGGGGTCTGGGAGTCGTTAAGGCTCAATGTCGGTGGCGGGAGGATTTTCTTCTGCTCCGACAGCAAGGCCGCACTCATGGCGCTGAAGTCGATCCGCACGCACTCTTTGTTGGTAAGGGAGTGTAGAAGCTGGCTGATTAAACGAAGCTTAAAAAGGTTACGCCGATCTAGGTACTGGAGCACTCTACACCCAAGTGACAGGAAAAGACGCCGGTGATGCCTTAGCCAGAAACGGCTCCGCACGCATATACTTGGGGCCTTATCCTTGTGTTCGCGAATGAGCTTTGGAGGCCTGGATGAAGGGTCGGGCGGAAGAGGTATGGTGGACGGCTCTGGCGATGAGACAGACGAGGCTCATGATACATGGGCCGTCGAAGAGTCTCGCCAGGGGGCTGTTGTGCCTACCTAGGAAGGAGTGCAGGGGCCTGGTAGTATTCTACACAGGGCACTGTAGGCTTAGACGGCATCTGATCCTGCTGAGAATTGCAAAGGAGGGGGAGTGTAGATGGTGCATGGAAGACGGCATGGAATTCACTGCCTTTGCATGGGCAAGACTCAGAATCTTTGGCATGACGTGGATCGAGCCAGATTCAGTGCGTCGTGTTAAGCTGAAGAAGATGCGGGCTTTCTTAACGAAGACCGGCATCCTGGAGGTTCTCTAATGCGGGCTGGGAACACAACGGGCCCAAGTGGTGGCCTAAGTGCAAGGCCCGCTAGGGGCCACCACTTCTATACTGATACTGATACTGAATTACTTGTGAGTTAAGGTTTCCCAATAGGGGTTATGTATCATCATCACCACCAACGTTACAATACTAAGAAAAATTTCCAATAAAATATAATCAGTTTCATTTCATCTAATGCTAGCAGCCTAACCACTAAAAACTTTATACATAATATAGACAAAATTTCATTTATACAGGGTATCTTGAAGTTAATCTAGTATAAACCCCACAATGATTGATTCAAAATATCCGTGTAAATTTACCCTTGCTTTTTCTGCGTTGTTTAACACATGATACAATTCCGCAATATTTAATTTCTCTTCATTTCAGTAGCAATATAAAATCGTTTTAACTGAGAAAATTAGGGTGTACTGCTTTTGAGGACACAAAAAATATGGAAACTATGATGCGTTGAACCAAATTACGAAGTCGCATTTTCGTGCAACACATTTTCCCTATTAAAGTTAAAAGGTAAGAAGGTAGAGATTTTAATTAAAAACAAACCTAACACCGGAAAGTTGTGTTTGCAAAATCCGGTCCGGGAGTGGAGTTCTAGAGCGCCATCAGTTCTTACCAACTAAACTGGAAAAGCTCCGCTGGTGTTGCGCGGGGTTGTTAGGCAAGCTTATGAAACACAGTAAACTAAATCTTAACGTAACAAGAAAACAATCTAAATTTACGGATCAATTTATTAACTTCGAGTTTTTTTTTGAACAACAACAATAATCTTACAGTGAAATGTTTGCAATTTAAAGGCAAGGGAATGTCAAAATACTATTAAGTAATTAATAATAGTGCTACAATATTGATTGTACTGAGACCAATTCTGTTGTTAACTTGGTACTGTATGCCTTACACCTAAATGCTCTAAACACTACAATCCGAAGTGATCACTTTGGTTTACCTAAGCTTATCACATATACGTATACGTGCGCTAGTAACTGCACCAATTATAAATGTAGCGATAATAATTTCAATTGATAAAAGGCTACAAAAATTATCTCAATCTACCAGATAAATAAACGAATAAATACAGAATAAAAATAATGAAAGCTATCTTAAAGCTTGGCTGTCAATGCTTGATTTATATTTAAAGATTAAGAGCGATTATATCAATCGGTCAGAAAAATAAATGAATAAATAAAATTAATATATCTTAAGGCTTGGCCGACAAGGCTAGATTTATATTTAAATATTAAAAAAAAACGATTATCAATTGAACAGAAAAATAAATGATTGGCTTGGCCAACAAGACTAAATTTATATTTAAATATTAGAAGCGATTATTAATCGGCAGGAAAAATATCATATATATAATTAGAACCTAGTCAACGATACTCCATTAGATCAGGTTCGTCAAGCTCAGTTATTGAGGTAGGAAGTACCTCTGGTAAAGGCGACGGGCACCTGTAGCAAAACCCAGGTACCGCTATGGCACTCGATATCCCCCATGGTAAAACTGGCAGAGGACTCGATAGCACGGTGATAAAACTGGCAGTGGTATAATCCGAAAATAAACCCCTGTAATAACCCAATACTAATTAGACGAAGCCCCTTATTTCAAAGAAAAAACAATTATAGCCCCCTTTGCATAACTATATTTTCTTTATAAAACAAATCCCCCAAAAATTATCAATGGATTTTCAATGACCATCAACAAATAAAAGAAATACGAAAGGTACAAACAACTTGAATATAAAAAAGAAATAGATATGAATCACCCCTAAATAATATAAACTTCCCCATATGATCAAAACTAAAGTCACATTAAAACTAAAATTCAGATATGATAAAAGGAAATAGATAAAATATCTTATGGAATGCAATGCAAATGGTGGTCGATGTAGAAAAAGCTTAACCCAAATAAGGCAAATAAATCGTTAAATTAGACAAAAAAAAGCAATAATTACCTCCCTGAAGTCGGAGGGTGGCTGGAGAATCAACGGTCTCGATCTTGCAAGATGAGCTCGGAAAGTCTCTAGAAATAATGGGAAATAGTCATTAGCATCATGGCGTCCACGTGTTTCACAAGCAATAAAAAAAATTAATTCCAGAAAAAGCTTACCTAGTGCAGTACAAATATCCCAATAACTTGGTATTGCTAGCAATGATTAGGGACTCACTCACAGATCCCCTCGAAGGGTAGTATTAACACAATACAGAAAGTTGAGTCCACTATGCAAAATGCTTCCTCTCACACCGAAGGGTAGTTCTAGAAGAACTAAATCTAAATCGAACGCAACAATTACGGAAAGATAGCCCATTCCTACTACCCGGAACTACCAACCGAATATTACAAAAGTTACAACCGGCCTCGTGAAAAGATAAATCAGAGGTCCCAAAAAGTTACCAGAAATGATCTGCCGCTGACTTTAATTAAGCAAATTAGGGGTCCCAAAAAGTTATGAAATGTGTAAACCAAAAGTAGAATATGAATTTGACGGATCCAATGAAGTTTTACAGTAGGCTTTATTAACTTAATTCTAAAAAATAAAGAACGGCCAGCAAACATAATTAATGTAATATAAATTAAGCAAAGTTATACTAATAACATAGAGTCCTATTTTAGTAATTTGAACAAACCTAAGCGATCTGTGGTGCGCTTATTAACTAAAATAAATATAGTCACAAAGTGCCTGACTGCTACATGAGAGAAAGGGATGATCAAAACAGCTACTCAAGGACACAACAGTGTTATAAAAGCTTGTACAAATATATCATTAACCTATATGTAGAATAAAATTAATTTACATTAATAAATGCGGCAACCCCAAGCTTATTGACAACAAATCGAATCAATAAATTTAGAATTAATTAACTGAATAGACCAATACTCAATAATTCTTACCGCAAAATATAGCACCTTTTGTTGCTAAATGCAGCATATAAAATGAACTTTAAAATCTTTTACACTGGCCAAATCAGACTGTTAAAATTGCGTACTACTTTATAACTCATTATTAATACTCAGATTTTTGCAAAATTTATTCACCACTCATAAACACCCACAATACCGAAACACAAGGTTACCATGAATAGCGAACCGCGCGGATGAAACTCTGTTGTAATGTATTTTATCGAGGATATCTAATGTAACCAAAGCTAAAAACGGAAGAGATCCATATAGTTATTCTATATCCACGATATGAAGTTCTTTGACGCCATGAAACATTGCAGAAATTGATTTTGTTCAAATTTTCCACGTTTTTTTTTTGCGCGTTGATGCATTTTTATTCATAAAATGTAGATTTGTGCTGGTACTTACTATAAATAATTTATTTCCCCAATATGTTTTTATTAATTTTTAAACAGAACTCGTAATAGCATTTTGCTACAAATTTTATATATACAACAACAATGAGTGAAGGAGAAGACTATTTTAAGATAATAGCTTATTTCGGAGGACTAAGATAGAAGGAGGTGCCACATATGTTTAAATAGTCATAGAAAGATTGAATCAATTTAGAACAATATTTCACAGCTGTGTTATAGGTAACATAGTAAACAATGTGAAACTTCACTCTTAAAAATACACGCGAGATTTTTTGTAGCAGGTATTTGTACCATTGAGTATACTAAAATATTGTAAAATCACGTGAACGGACACAGCAACACGCATAAGCCTTACTTATATACTTTTATATGAAAAGTAACTGCATAAACCAATAAAAATAAAACCAGCAAACAAACATCATATAATCTATGTAATTTAGAAAGAATATTATCTGAAAATTCATATTTTACCAAAATAGGTTCATTCATTTGTTTTAAATTAGTTAAGTTTATTCTATATTCCCTAAAGGCTATAAAATATAAATTATTTTGGGAGATATTGATTTACCCACCTGTAAAAAATTGGAAAAATGATATGGTCCAGTAAATTTTGTCCAACCGGTAAGTCCTTGATAATCTCTATTTCATGTTTTTCCAGTTCTACTGCTGGACCAATGCCAGATAGCATCAAAACTTGCGGAGAATTGATTGTACCAGCAGAAACTATTACCTCTGTTGAAGATCTTGCATAGTACACTTGTCCATCTTTGATAAACTCTATACCTACAGCAGTATCATTTTCAATATCAACTTTAGTAACCAGGGAATTTAGACTTATAAAAAGATTGGCACGATGTTCAACTGGTCGAATATAGGCATGGGCTGTACTTGTACGTATATTTTTGTCTAAGA
This sequence comes from Pissodes strobi, assembly GCA_016904865.1. Lineage (NCBI taxonomy): Eukaryota > Metazoa > Arthropoda > Insecta > Coleoptera > Curculionidae > Pissodes > Pissodes strobi. The sequence goes on along the minus strand of MU184162.1, from coordinate 141,020 downwards.
AGAATTGGAACCTACTGACTCCATAGGATTGGCTTTCTCCATTATAATCTAGCTCTCTTGCTCCGAGCTCCTTAAATCCTTCTAGTAATGCTAATGTCTAAGAAAATTAAAACATGAAATATATCAAGATTGCATTGTCAAAGTTAATGTGTTACGTTTGCCTTAGCTCTAGTGATTGAAATATGAATTAGCCTGTACTATCAAGACAGTTAAACACAAGCTATTAGAGATTACAACTTTAGGCATTAAGGATTAATAATCATCCTTGAAAACATAACAGCTACCGACTATGATTCGAAATATCAAAAGAAAATTTCAAATACATTTATTCCATCTACTGCTAAATCATATATCATGTGATTTGAGTTTTAGTTGGCATATTAATATTCAAAATATTTAAAAAAATACTATTAGATTCTTACAAGCCCTGGAGTATCTTCGACTATATCAGTACTTTGAGGTCCTCTGAATCCATGATAATGTTTTTCTATGTTCAAGGTAAAGGAAGCTTTCTCGGCTTTCTTAAAATATGGCAATACATCTTCATAAGACCAATTAGGGTTGCCTAGTTCCTCCCATTCATCAAAATCTTTTGCATTGCCTCTAACGTACACTCCTCCATTTATAACACTACTCCCTCCCAATACTTTACCTCTTGGATACAAACATTGTTGATTGATTGAAGCTGAAATACATGATATGAAATATCTAAGTAAAAATTTTCAAAAAAGCATTAACTCGGTATTTCCAAATTAATTTCGTTGAAATTATTTAATATGGCCAGGGGCCAATGGCTATTCGACTCATAAATTATATTCAGAAATCAGTACATGAAGAATTAAAACAAAATTTTAAGACTTCCCCGATATTCAAATATGCCATATTATTTCTGTATAGAATATGTTTAGATATCTAAACACATCTGTAATACTTAAATATAAAATAATATTCCTGGTTTTTTTCGATAGATAAGCTTAGCTTTAATCAAACTACGGTTAACATAACCATAGAAAAAAGTTACATCTAGTTTTTAATCTAGGTATCTCCAAAACAGAAAAACAAATTAAAATCGTTTTCTAAATGCTAGAGCACATTTCATAATTTATCGAGTAGTCTACTAAGAGTTTTTAATATTGTGCATAATTACTTTGTGCATGGTAGTAAAGAAATACCTACGAATGCTCGTCTTAAGCCCATACCGTGAGTCACTTGGAACGGAATGACCATAACAAGAAGAAGCCAACATCTGAGGAATGGTCTGGCATGGCTCTCAGTTATGGGAGGTTAAGGCTAACGCTGGAAACCTTCAGAGGATCCAGCACAAACCCTACATTGGCGGCGCCTCCATGATTTGAGGATCGATTTAATACTGACCCCAGTTTTGGGGGTTAGGGCTAACGGTAGGAGCCTTCCTGGGTCTCAGAGCTAACCCTACATTGGTGGCTCCTCCACAATCTAAGAAACTATCTAGGATGGACCTCAGTTGTGCGGGAGGAGGGGGAGGGGGTTACGGGGAACGCTGGGATCCTTTTAGGGATCCAGTGTAGACTCCACATTGACAGCTCATCCACAATCTGAGGAACAGTCTGAGGCAAACTTCGGATGTGGGAGGGTTGAGGCTGGCACTGGAAATCTTACAAAGTGCTAGCGCAAACTTCACAATACGTAATAAACCGACGAGAGTGGCCACTGAAATGACCACTCCGACTGGCGATCAGGGTTTCGATACCTGTGCCTTGTTAAAAAGATCGCATGATTCACTAAGGGTGGCAAGGAAACAAGCGCTAACGTAAAAGGCAAAATACATAATGACATTTGCCGGGGCACTAGTAATGGTGCGAAAGCCATTACAGGTGCACATAAGTGGACCTGATTCAGGAGGACGACGAAGCTGTGTACCCTCGTTGGAGAGGCCCGGTTGCCTGGCTGAATTGACGGGATTCCCAGTACTAATTCATTAAAAATATTCAGAATTTTCTGTTAATCTTTAGCGCTGCATGTGTGTCATTTTTTCCATCAACTTGCAGCGTGGTCCAATCTTAAATCCCGAACTTAGCATTTTTATCGAATTAATGGAACTTATCCATATCAACTGCCTCGTACTTAGTAGGACACTGAAATCCAACTTGATTATCAACATCATGATTTTTCTGTTGAAATCCATCAGATAATAATGCGCAATAAGATGGTAAGGTTTCAGCTTTCACTACGATTTAGGTATCATTAATTGCAATTCTATGCAATCCTCTATAGATTTAGGCTGATGATCAATAATTACAGACATAATTTGAAAGATTAAAACCTAATAATAACCCTTTATAACATTATATATGATATGATTCATACAACATGGGGAAATATACAATAATATCAAGCCCCCCTTTATGTTTGATACATAGTGAATCAAAAACTTGCGATCATTCGACTTCCCCTTTAAACCCCATGAATAAAGTTTCATTGCTTTTCTAATATAATTTTATACCTAGATTTTCCGACGCATGAAAATTCATTGTTATTTTTTTTGGCACAGAATGTAGAATGCAACAAAATAGATAATTTTTGGTGGTCAAATAAGGGTGATTTTGCAGATAATTACCGAGACAAGAGTTGTTTTGTACAGTTGTGTTGTAACTCCAATTAAATTCGGTATTCCAAAAATAGCCACCAAGGCCCAGCACTGCCGCAGTCTCTGGATCTGCACTTCCTGCTTCTACAAGAAGGACTGTAAAATTTTCCTCGGTTAACCGATTTGCCAGAATTCCACCTGCTGTTCCTCCTCCGACAATTATGAAATTATAAGTACCAAAATCTGAAAAAATAGTAGTGTTACTCTTAGCTGAGATAGGAATATTAGGGAAACTGCAATTTTCAGATAATTCAAAAATTCACCAATAGGGCTTTAGATTATTTTACCATGAATTTTTGTGGTGATAGGTTTTCCTTTTACATGACACATTAAGATGTGTGGAGTTTCCAAGCAACATCAGCACCATGTGTAGCCATTGGTTCTGATGATTTAAACATGGTCAGCGAAACGCGCGTTTAGTACAATGGTCTTTTTTTTTATTGTGGTTCATACATGTAACTTAGTATAGCCAATAACAATTAGGGATGCATATATATCTAAAACGTCGCTCTTTTATTTGACATAAAACTAACAACATGCATATTTTTTTCAAAATATCATTCGTTTTTGATTGTTTGTAAGCCATGTCAAAGATAACGAATCCTTGCTACTTACCAAAAATAATAGATATTGCATAACTAGAGACTAAAAAATAATATTCTAAATTTGATATACCTAGTATGCCCCGATGTTTTTACACATTATAAATAGGTTTCTCCGGACAAAGAAAGTTCGACCTCCATTGATTTTGAATGACTTCAAAGAACTTGGAAATTTAGTCAAAGATAACAGATTTTTTAACGATGATACAATTTTAGCAAAAATCATCAATTTTTCATGTAACTATGCGTATCCGACATAAAAAAAATTAATATACCACGACAAATATGGTTCTCATAATTCGACTTGTAGACATCAATCGCTATTTACTTTTTAGTGATTAATGAAATGCTTTTGAACATAAAGTAAATTGTGGGTTTCAAAAAACAGAAAACATTTAGAAAAATGCTTGAATGATTTAGATCAGTAGAATAATAAAATTCAGTACTTACCCACAGAGCTATTGCCAGTACTGTTGTTGAAATATGCATCGTTGCTTACAGGAGTTTGATAAGTTTCAGAAAGAGCTATTAAATCTAAAACTTCTCCATAAAACTCAGTAAAGTTCGAAATATCTGCCTGCGATAATGGTAAAATTGCTACCAGCATGAAACATATCTGACTATATGTAAAGAGTATCATTCTGCCGTCTCTATTCACAAAAATTAACAGTTATTTGTGCTTGCATGCAGATATATCATTTTTTATTATTTACTTTATTACATTTGTCGAAAAGATTGTAAGATTATGTATTGTTTAATTTGCACTTAACTCAGATAGTTTCCACTAAAAATAACTGTTGCCAATTGAGAGACGAGAGTTAGTTGGGCTACAATCTTAATAATACGGAAACCCTTCGATTGACTTTAGAGCTTCCCACCTGCAACACCACGCTTCAATCGGTGGCCATGTTTTAAATCATAACTTAGTTATGATAAAAAATATCTAGTGAAAAAATGATGTAGGCTTAAACTCAGTTTAAACAGATCCAGCTTTACTCCTTTCTCGTTATTAACTTCATATTTTGAGGATTATAAGTCCAACATGAAAAATGTATTTAACCGTCATTTGATGAAATTCTTGGAAAAGAAGCCTCATATTTCAAGTTTTATTTAAATCTCTATTT
>MU184162.1:117477-135375 GCA_016904865.1 Pissodes strobi | reverse complement strand
CCGCCAATCCGAGTTGCCACGGGATGTGGCCCATCAAATCCCATCGTGCTCCTCCAGGCTGGAGAACACCAGAGTACAAAGTCTGGAGCTGATCACTGGGGAGTGATCCAACAAACCCCATTTTTACCCCTGTCAGACTAGGGACCACCAAAGGAATGAGTCTGAGGCCGATGCTTCCAGTGGAAGCGGCCCTAGGTGGTAGATGCATACGACTATTCGCATCGCCCGGTGAAAGACCACCCCACCAGACTGGGAAGCGCTGAGTGGTTTTCCCAAATCACGTTCCGCTTCCACGCTGGTGTTCCCGGGTTCCACAGTAGGAATATATGGACGTAGTGCTTCCAGGATCAAAATATCCCTTCATTCCGCATTTCACAGATAGCAAAGATACCGAACCAATGTAGAATAGATTTCTGCAACATAAGAGGCCTAAATACAAACATAAATTCGGTACACCATTATCTGCAAGCAAATAGACCACACGTACTAGCCCTTACAGAAACACAAGTATGTTCTACAACAACAACAGTGAACTACCCCTATCCTGGTTACGACTTACATACCCGATTTAGACATAAGTTCGGAATATGCCTTTTTGTACGAAGCGATCTTTCATGTCACCGCGAGGAAACACCAATTGATTAACCAAGTTTATATGTTGTTTCTATCGCCTTCCGAGCGATAGAGCCTACCAAATCTTTTTCACAACAGTAGCTACCTCTTTTGACTCAATACAGGTCGATCACCCCAGTTCAGAAATAATCGTTCTGGGAGACTTCAATGCCCACAACACAAACTGGCTCAAATATCACAACAAGACCGACAACGAAGGTAGAGAAGCTGAAGCATTTGCCATCAGCTGCGGGCTTACTCAACTTGTAGACGAACCAACTCGAATCTCAGAGAGAGGCGAATTCGCCGCCCTCCTGGATCTCTTTCTAACCACCAATCCTGACCAGTACACAATTGCAGTTGGTCCGCCATTAGGTACTTCCGACCACAAACTTATTACAACGGTGTGTGAATTGCCGCTCATACAGAAGGACCCACCATTGTCTCGCAAAATCTGACATTACAATTCTGCAAACTGCGACGATCTGAGGGAGTTCTACCTAGATTTTCCTTGGCTCGACGTCTGCTTTGGCACTGACGACCCGTCAGTCTGCTGCAAAGAGATCACGCAAGTAATCTCCTCAGGAATGGAAGCATACATCCCAAATTCCATCAAGTTACCATCCAAAGGAAAGCCCTGGTTCGACAGAAGATGCGAAAGAGCTGTAGGTAGGAAACAGCAAGCCTACAAGTACTGGCAGCAAAATCAGACCGCTGAAAATCGCAATTATATTGTCGAAGCGAGAAACGAATGCAAACGTGTGATCGACGAAACTAAGGACAAACACAATCAAAGAATCAGAAATAAACTTTTGCAATGTCCCAGTGGTTCCAGGAATTTCTGGTCGGTAGCAAAGGCAGTAAGTAACAACTTTACAAAAACGTCTCTCCCACCTTTGACGGACGAACGTGGCATCACGGAGACTACAGCCAAGGAAAAAGCAAACATGCTCGCTAAAATGTTTTCATCGCACTCTACCTTAGACGTCCCCCAAGGCAAGACGCTCCCCACCATATCGAACATCAACACCACCATGGCAGAAGTCAAGTTTCATCACCATGATATTCGCAAAATCCTTAAAGAACTAGATACGCAAAAGGCATCAGGACCGGACGGAATACGTGCGATCGTGCTAAAGAACTGCGCCAACGAACTAACACCCGTTTTTTTCAGGCTTTTTTCTCTTTCTTACGGAAACGGGATTTACCCATCCTCTTGGAAAGTCGCTCGAGTGCAACCTGTTCCAAAAGAAGGCAAGAAAACCACGCCCTCAAACTATCGCCCAATTGCCTTGCTTCCAATAACCTCCAAAGTCATGGAACGTGTAGTCAACCAGCAACTACTCAAGTACCTCGAGAACAACAGAATAATCAGCGATAATCAATACGGCTTTCGCAAAGAAAGATCCACAGGGGATATATTGGCCTATGTCACTCATATATGGAGTAGAGCAATTGAAAACTACGAAGTCTCGAGCGATTGCGTTGCATATTTCAAAGGCATTCGACAGAGTTTGGCATTACGGACTTCTCAACAAACTACCGTCCTTCGGACTGCCAGCCTCTCTCTGCAGCTGGCTGGCCAGTTTCCTTAAGACCCGATCCCTACACGTTGCAGTCGATGGACACATCTCGGACATGTTCACCATCAACGCGGGCGTGCCTCAGGGTGCAATACTTTCACCAACTCTGTCTCTCGTCTATATTAATGACCTGCTGATCGAAACGAATAATCCTGTTTACAGTTTTGCAGCTGACAGTACCCTTGTCTCCAACTTTAGATTAGAAAAACCCTTACCAGCGACTGACTGAGGCTCATCACCGCAGACAGGAGCAGATTACAGCTATAAATCAAGACCTGGAGAAAGTTCAAACTTGAGGCGACCGAAATTTGGCCCAGTTCAATGCAGCAAAGACCCAAGCAGCAACGTTTACCATGAGGGCCAATACAGCGAGCCCTGACATCATTATGACAGGATCGACCATTCCTTTATCCTCGTCAATCGTGTCTCGGTCAACAGCAATATGTCATGGCATGACCATGTTGCTAACATCGCAAAATCAGCCTCCCAGGAGCTTGGTGCGCTATTTCGCAACAAAAAACTCTATACACCGTAGCAGTTGTTCTTGCTGTACAAAACGCAAATAAGACTACTGTCACACAGTCACAACAGACGGCAAGAGCGCACCAGTTCGTCGTACAACTAGAAACACCTAGAACATCGCTTTATAAGAACTCCTTTGTCTGGCGCACTGCATCACTGTGGAACTCACTTCCAGGACATCTGTTTCCCACTAATTACAACCTACAACTATTCAAGAACCGTGTCAATCAACATCTTCGCACACACACCGCTCGTCGAGCGCCATAGGATCTCCCTTTAGTGTGTGTGCCACTGCCATAAAAAAAAAATGAGGAATGTTTTAGACAGTTCTAATAGAAATTTAATGGCGCTTGATTAGTTTTAGTTAGTTTAGTAACGTAAACAATATTCTACACAGTGTGTCCCAAATTTATGGCGAATTATAATGGGGAATGTTTTAGACAATTATAATTGTAATTTATTTTATTGGCGCTTGGTTAGTTTGGGTTAGTTGGCTCTAAATGTTTAGATTTCTGAGATATTTTGAAAAAATTTAAATGATACATTTTAGGAAAAAATATCTAGTAACTTTTTATTTATAAACATTTCTAAAATCCGTACAAACATTTCTAGAGCAACTTTTTACGAGTGATGTGATATTCCAGCTAAAAAGTGGTTCCCAACCTTTTTTTATTCGCGACCCTTTTAGATTTTTTAAAAATGTGCGCTACCCGTCGTCACAAAATGCGTTACAGGCAATGCGCATAATTTTGGAGACTACGTCCAAATTTTTCCAAAATTTCTCAATAACTTGCTTGTTTTTCCACCTTGCCAATACTATTATAATAATTCGACTACCTTGGATTTTTCAAATGTGTTTTTTAATTTAAACATACAAAATAGGGTGAGGTAATTACTCCCATTAGCCCCCGAGGTAACTTTTTGAAGAAATAGTAGGACTTAAGAAAAGTGATTTTTTTTTAATAAGTATATTAATGTGGCGGAGTTTATGTCAAAGCCAATCTTATGTCATCTTGAATATCGAATGACCAATGACGCATGGAACACGTAAATTGAATCATCGATTTTCCTGAAATATATCAGGCGCTGAGGAATCATTTCGAAGCTCCAAAAATTCATCCCGCACTTCACCGGGAATGTCGGCAACATACACACATGCATGAAATGAGGCTCAAACTAATGCTGCTCGGAGAAATAACATTGAATTTCAGAATTCAAGAGCTTGAAGGTGATCATTAATTTCCTGGGTAAGATTGTCGACAATTCATGTTGATTCTTCAGCTTTGATGGAAAGCTGTTTAAACATAAAATAAAGTTTCTAAAATTTACATTATCGCGCCAGTTTCGCAGCTTTAACACGAACGCTTGAATATTATCTCTGAAGTCGATAATGTACCATTAACTTTCAAATTTAGCTGACATAAGATGTCTGATATATAAGTTACTCTTTGGATCCAGATCTCATTATTAAAGTGTGCCACAAGATTTCTAAGAACAGTTTTAGTTCGTTCTCCAATTCAAAAACACGGCCAACAACATTTTCTTTTGATAACCAACGAACATCAGTGAAGGAAAGAAGACCTTCGTGATGAGAATCTATGTCTTTGCATAACACTATATTTTATATAATTAACAATTATTCTTATAATCAGAGTCAGGCCCTTCTTGCAACGGCTTTGGAGGAGTTTTATTAACAAAGACAAATCGGTGATTCATGCAGTGCAATCCCTTTGCTTTGGGTGCAAGGTTTTTAACTTTTGACTGAAAACCCGACCTCGAACCAAGCATGGCTGGTGTTCTCGATGCACTCTCCACACAAGTTTCTCCATTGTAATTCGTTCCTCCGCCGAGTACCGACTTCGCGTCAACTACTATTGGATAATGTAGCGAAAATTTCAATATCCCATTATCGAGGTAAATTGGCTGACGTCTATTGTATTCTCGCGCGGGTTCCTACATCGGGATTCGCCACCTCGTTATATTGAAAGAATATTGAATGGATGTAATTTAAGCGTCTGAATAATTTTAAGCCTATTGTTTATGTCCCCCTGCACTTTCGGTGACGCCCTAAAATTCATAGCTCGTCAAATAATTGGTCAAACACAAACGAGCTCTCAAATATATATAAATAAAGTGACTAATAAAATGCCGCGGCAACTTTCTCGTGCCCGACACGTCCGGCAATAGTGCCGGGCTCGATCGCGTCTGTTAGGCGTTTCATTCCGATTAACGCTGGCGTGAAAAAGCGGTGGAATGTTTCGATCCTGGATACGACTACTGAATATGGCAAAAACTTTTTTTTCAGATTTTCTTACCCCTCTTTGGTTGCTCATATTTGGGGTATTAACAAAAGAGGTAGAGCATACTATATACTCCCCACATGCATTTTATTCTAGTGGGTCTTAGGTTGTCTGATAAACGTGTCGGGTCTGGTGACGTCGATTGGTTAGATATCTATAATAATTATATAACTGCAATTCGTAACTTTAATGTTTCGCCTTAATACCGGCATCGAACTGAGCTCACTTCGTTTTCACTGGCTACATATATACATTACTTCACAGGTTATCTTAGTGATTTAGTATATTTTTAGTAACTGTTTATTGGTCTAATGATATTATCGCTGTCATGGGGTTGATTGAGAATAAAGTTAGTTTACTAAAATATTTCCTATTTACAGTGTTTGGTGATTGACTGCATTTAGTCAGACCTTTAAGAATTCATCGTTTGGTTGGAATTATTTCAAGATAATATTAATGTTATAGAACATATAATTAAACTTAATATTTTATTTTGATTTGATTTAATAGTCTGGTACTCTAGATGAAATACATTATAATCTTCTCATTAGTTTATTTACGGGCGATACCATAACCTCTCATTAATTTGAGATATATTTAATTGTCTTTGGAATATTAGAGAAAGTTTGTAATATTTAAATAAACAGTTTAATTAGAATTCAGATGTTTATTATGGTAAGCTAACCTCAATTTTCATGATATTCTTATCTAGGGAATGTTTCTAAATTTTACTGCCCTGATTTCAATGTGTAAAAATCATTAATATAATCCTAGTTAAAGATCTTGTGATGCCTTCACCTGACTTACATGTCATTAGTCCACGTCTTTAATTTTTGTTGAAACCGCGGAGTAAAACTTGGCATATGGACCGATGGTTAAACAATTAACAAATCGTGTTACAATCTACACAGAGATTGGCAATGTATATGTTACACCATCATATTGGTAGTGATCAGGCTGAAAACGATCTTGATGTTGATATATCCCGCCTAGATTATATGCTGCGGGTGGAAAGTGAATTTGTTCCAGCTAGCATTTCTAATCATAAAAAATGAGTGACGAAGCTTTGTTTCTCAAGGCAGCATTTGGAACGTTATTTCCAAATGCTGCTGTGAATTGCCCTTCAAATGAAGGCACGCAGGGATATTCAAGGAAATAAAATCTTATATTAAATTTGACGAGATCAACTAATATGCCGCCCACCATCAACTTCTGAACCATCTTCATTAGGATATGGCGGAACGGGTACTAGATTTTAAAATTGTCCAATAAGAATATTACAAAAAAACTAGCAAAGGAAAGGCGCGCTGAGCATACATTCTCATGCAGTGAGAATGTTATCGTATTTCAGTGGAAGGAGAACGATTGTAAATTTTAAATAAACTGCTCGTCAAAAAAAACGACGCACCTAGTTTTTTGGACAATATTTGAAAGCTCGTTATTGGAAACCTACTCAACCGATTTTAAAAAACTTTAGAAATTCTGAATAGTTGATTCTTTGGCTCTTACGTCTAATTTTTGTAATAAGATATTTTGCACCTAACATATACTACAGGGTGTTAAAGAAAGAGATGTTTTTTTTACAAGATTTCAAGTTATCCCCATTCATCGGGTAGTTGAGATTGATAGTCGTAATACCACTCTTTACTTACAGTTAGGTAATACCTCGGGACGTATTTGAGATTTTGTGGATATCTTGGCTAACTACGATTATATGGCATTTTTTCGAAAATTGTCGTTATTTTCCAGTTTAGTCCCAATAATGAACAAACTACGGAGGTATCCATGAATTGTGAACACGACGTCTTACGGTAGGTTATATGCTACCAGTTTATGTACGTTACGTGATCCATAAAACCAGAAAGTTCAGATTAAGGGATATGTTTTACACAAAATATTGCACGAATATTACTAAATGGTCCCTAGAATACCTAAGAATTGAAATGATAGGTGGGTACTTAAATAGGATCCTGTGTTAAAAAATGAATTCTTTTACTACCATTTTACTTTTTCAATCACCCTGCATATTCGAAGGTAGTTTCGAGTGTAATTTGAACGGTTGTAAGCGACAAAAACTCGTTTGCATATTTATGGTAACGTTACACGAAGTAATATCCTTATTTTACCATATTTTGACAACTGACTGATTTATCACCAAAAATCAAAAACCGTTTCGAGAAAATACCCCATTCTTAATAATCCATGGTATTAAGGTCGCATTTTAAGTTTACAAGTATAATTTTCTTTGGTTTGAATTTCTATTTTGAATTTTCAAAAAAAAATTATTCTGTGTAAAACATATCCCATAATTTGAACTTTCTGGTTTACTGGATCACGTAACGTACATAAACTGGTAGCATATGAGCTACCCTAAGACGCCGTGTTCACAATTCGTCGATACCTTCCATAGTTTGCTCATTATTGGGACTAAACTGGAAAATATCGACGATTTTCGAAAAATTGCCATATAATCGTAGTTAGCCAAGATATCCACAAAATCTCAAAAACGTCCCGAGGTATTACCTAACTGTAAGTAAAGAGAGATAATACGACTATCAATCTCAACTACCCCATAAATGGGGATAACTTGAAGTTTTGTAAAAAAAACATATCTTTCTTTAACACCCTGTAGTATATGTTAGGTGCAAATTATCTTATTCCAAAAATTAGACATAAGAACGAAAGAATCAACTATTCAGAATTTCCAAAGTTTTTTAAAATCGGTTCAGCAGGTTTCCAATAACGAGCTTTCAAATATTGTCCAAAAAACTAGGTGCGTCGTTTTTTTTGACGAGCAGTTTATATGACTATATCAAAGATCATGTCATTGCAGTAACACTAATGCCACAATGTGCCAATGAGCCTTGCATCTATTTAGCTTTACGGCAATCTGTATTTCTTTATACATGATCTGAAGATCATATTCGTCTGAAAAATAGTTGGTATTTATCAATTGTGTCATCCAAGGCTAGTGTTACTTCTCTCTTCAGATTAGGGCGAAGTCGAACTACGAAAATCACAAAATTAGTGGAGTAATCAGTTATAACTGAAAATTTTGAAAAAAAAAACGAGAATTTCGAGTGATTCGCCATGATAGATTGGAAACAATTTTTTATTGGCATAGCCCCTTCCAATATTCTCTAAAAGCCAAATACAAATTTATAAAAAAATATATTTTTACAAACTCTCTGCGATTATCAAATTTACACAGCATTAACATTATCGTTTACTCTATAAAAAGTAGCCTTTGTAAATGTTATATATAAACAGTTCCTTGAATGCTGTTAATTATGTAAATGTTTACATAACATATTATGTGCACGTTTAAAATAGATTAGATATTCTATTTTGTTTTACATACCCGAACAATTTCTACCAAAGTATTACTTGCAACATTTGGCCCAATTAAAAATACATCAGCATCTTGTGGACTCTTGGTACCATTTTCAAAGTTCCAGAAACTACCAACCAATGGTATCTTTACTTTAGCCTATTCTTTAGTTTGTTGCTTCATTATGCTTAATGTCAAGCATTAAGGATATAAGTAAATAAGTATTAAACTGAATTGTGTAATGTTGGCTTGCACATATTTTTCGCAGTTCTAACTTGTTGCGCGTAAAACCTTTTTAAATAAGTTATCAATATATAAGATGGTACCTATCCTTAAGGATACGGCCAGCGCAACATGTGCTCCGACTTGCTCGTCGGCGTGGGAGTGGTTCAATTATTTACTTTGACCAGGGCGCCACCAGACCCGAACTAGAAGATCCTCGGTCTGAAGAATTCTTAAGGACGACTCAGAATCAAATGACTATTAACTACACTTGTTTGGTTAAGGTATCTTAGAGCAAATAAAAGATGGTAACGTTCTGGCGGGTTTGCGTTTATTGGGCGCTTGTTAGGTTGGACGTTAACGTGTTGTTTCTTTCAATAAATATAATAATATAAATATAAAAAAGATGTAAAAGAGCTTAATTGAAAACAAGTAATAACTCATATGCTCATAAATTTCTTCCCAATCAGATTGTTTATAGGAAGAATTTTGCTCTCTCGGACGCCAGTAAATTTTTCGCTAGGAAGTTAGCACCGAAGTATCTCGGTCCGTTTATCATTAGCAAATAATTGTAGTATACAACCAATATTGAACTTGTGTTAGAGCACGCGCAGGATGAACATATTGGGCAAGGAAATCCTTGGTTTCTTGGATTCAGAGGCATCTCGCACCATCCTTGGCAGGCCTGGTTGGAAGTTGATGATGGACTTAGTGCTTTCACTTGATAGGAGTCAGACGCCAACTTGTAGAGTGGTGAATGGACAGCGATGTCATAGTATTGGAGTATGTGAGGTCCTTATAAAAGTGAGAGATCGAGTTAGTCTTACTAAAACTCTTGTTATTACAGACCTACCGCACCCTTTTATCTTGGGTGCATACTTTTTGGCGTTCTATGAGTGTAGTTCCAGATCTCAGGCATAATGAATGGTTTTTTTAGACCTGCTGGAAATTGCTACGATTGGAGTACCCAAGGGGACCGTGTTGGCTACAGAAGAAGGTAGACAGCTGAAGGAGTTACTAAATAGAAATTTTGGTCTTATGGGTGCTCAGCTGGGTTGCACTGATAAAGCAGAACACGTTATAATTAACAAGTCAAGACCTATTAAGCAACGTTACTATGGTGTATTACAAGTTATGCAGCAACACATAGATAAACAAGTGATGAGATATTAAGACTTCGAGCGTCGTCATCGTCATCTCCTATCGTCATGGTTAAGAAAAAGGACGGTTCACATAGGCTATGCGTGGATTACAGGAAGCTTAATGCCGTCTGTGAGAGGGATAGCTATCCATTGCCACAGGTTAGCGACACCCTCGATAAATTGCGAGGCGCAAAATATCTTTCCTGCCTAGATATTAAGTCAGCATATTAGCAAGCACCTGTTGCGGAGTCATCTAAACCGTACACCGCTTTCACTGCGTCAGACAGAGGAAGGGTTTTACGTGCAACAAACTTCGTGTTAATAAATGTGTCTATGGGACTCTAACAGATTATTGTAAATCATCGCTGCAATTTCGAATTATTGTTGAGCCAACTCGTTAACGTGGCTTGGTCGCTCCAGTTAAAAGCATCGGTAAAATATCAAGATACATCCCAAATTTCCGATACGCAGAAACATTTCCCAGTCCAGAAAGCCCCAAGATAGAGCCTCTATAGAAGTAAGAAAATTGTACTTTTAGTCACGGATCTAGAAATCGCTTTCTCCATGTGGTCTGAATAAACCGTATCGTGAGTACGAGCATGCACGAGCTGAACAAAGTTGTATGAATCCAGCAATTATGTCAAGCCAACGTACCCTGAACCGCCAGTGTCAAATTATATGTTAAAATCCCCAGTGATTTTTATTCAGTTATTACGGCTGAGCAAGCTCAATGCTCTTTCCAGGTGCCAAGGCGGTCTATATAAATAAATTTCAAAATTTTCTAAATCAATCGAGTGGACGCAGCAGATTTCCAGTGAATTTCTATACTTACAAATCCAATTTGTGAAATTACCTCATAGTTGGTGTTAGGCTTCAATAGAATGGCAGATGCACCATTCCTGTCACATGACGAGCAAAAAGAAGACACTGGTTCAAAAGCAAGTATTATTTTTAATAAATATTACACAGTCATACAAAATAATGAGAAATGTCCACGTGCATGAACTTAGTCTGTCTTATCTATCTGCAATACATTTTATCCTGGGAAATTTAATTGTCTAATAGCTAATATTTGTTGTCTACTTTTCTAAGGTTAATCTATCATGTACTCGGCTTTAATTGCATCTACAGCTTTTTCTGCAATCATTACGGTCGCTGCATTGATGTGTCCTGAGACGTGAGATGGCATTACTCCAGCATCGACGACCCTTAGGCGATTAATTCCATGAACTTTCAATTCGCAGTTAACTACGGAATCTTCTGTACTGTTTCCCATTTTCGTTGTACCAATGGGATGGTAGAGCTACAAGTAAATTTGTATTAGCTACATAGACTAAATTCTATCAATTTAAAATTATTTGTTAACTCCGAGTTAGGGTTTCCAAGTCCCAGAATTGAAAATGTTTTTGTGCTTCAGCATTAAATTTTTAGTCCCGAGTGCCGAAAATAGTTCCGAACTGAAGATACATTTTATTAATTGCTGGAAAATTTTCATGAAAACAAAGCAATAAAGAAAGTTTTTTTTTATTTAATAGGTACTTATATTGCAATAGTGCTTATACAGTACAAAAAATAACGAAAATATAGTTGCTAACGAAGACTAAAACATAACATGAAAGAACCACTAGTCACTATATCATTTGAGTGACACAAGTGCATTTGAAGGTATTTTGGATCAGAGTTTTGTTGCGATAGATCCAGCTGCGGGATATGCCCTTTCCGATTGAAAGCCTGTAGGTATTACGGATATTGGATAATTGGAGATTCTGGCAACGACAACCTCCATTCTCAAAAAGTGCCATTTCACCTTTGATTATTTTATTTAACTCATTTACTTTGGCAGCTGACGATATTGGTATAGATCTTGCGGACGCTGACATTGCATTATCACCATATTTAGTTTTCCTGCAAGGGTACGAATGATTATCTTGACAAAGGTCATTTTGAACTTCGCCTTGACCCTCTTGTTTAGATGATTCATCTTCCTCTTGCGCTGTTAGTGTTGATAATCTCTGAATCAGTTTCTTAATAAATTTGAATATTTTCTTGGTGCCCAGTGAATCAAAAGGTAAGTCATTTGAACTCTCTATATATTTACGTGGATTGCAGAGATAGGTTAGTGCCCATGAAGCAAGAGTCCTTCTCGCATTTATACGGAGATTTTAACTGGCCTCAATGTAATAAGAGTTGGAATCATATCTGCACAATACTAAGACTCTAAGTCCAACAGGTTTAAGACAATTTTCTTCTAGAACATTAAAATCGTGGTCACTAAGATTAACCGGCAATCGTAAACCAATCATGACCTTCTGAATACAGTCTTTTAGAAAAACAAACCATTCCAACACTTGAGCTAAGCTGCGCCATCGGGTATTGCAATCTAAAATAAGGTTCAGTTCCTTCTCGTGTTTCTCCTTCACAGAGTTCTGCAGAGTAGTACTTTTTTAATGGAGAGAGGGGATATAGTTTGGCAACTAATCGTACTTGGGTTACCAGTTCGTGGATGCTTTCATCATTTATCAAATTTCAAAGATACTTGTTCATCATCTTCAACTTCATTTAACACGATAACGAGGCTTTCATTGTCGTTTTCATAGTCATTTACACCTCTACTGTGCTGGCACGTTTTTTTTTATGGCAGTGGCACACACACTAAAGGGAGATCCTATGGCGCTCGACGAGCGGCGTGTGTGCAAAGATGTTGATTGACACGGTTCTTGAATAGTTGTAGGTTGTAATTAGGGGAAAATAGATGTCCTGGGAGTGAGTTCCAGAGCGATGCAGTGCGCCAGACAAAGGAGTTCTTGTAAAGCAACGTTCTAGGTGTTTCCAGTTGTACGACGAACTGGGGCGCTCTTGCCGTCTGTCGTGACTGTCTGACAGGCGCTGCCAGGGGCGGAATGAGTCAGGCCAAATACTGGGAACATCTGCCATGAAATTATCTGTAAAACAGAGACATCTCGGCCACATGTCTGCGGTGTTCCAGACTATCCAGATTCCGGGTCAACTCCGACGAGACGCACAGCTGTCTTATGAATGGAATCCAGCAGCTTTAGGGTGTGCTTTCGTGCGGCACCCCAGATGTGTGAGCAATATTCTAAGCACGGTCTTATTTGCACTTTGTAGAGCAAGAGCAAAACTGCTGCGGTTTATACAGTTTTTGTTGCGAAATAGCGCACCAAGCTTCTGGAAGGCTGATTTTGCGACTTTTCGAATACAGTGACTGTATTAATTTTTTCAATTGCACCATTCCACTGGCACCATCTGCTCTAACAGAATCGATGTGGTCTTTTAAGGTTGATCTAAATATGTCAAGCTTTGTTTCAACAAAATTATCACGTGCTTCCACAGGCATAGATCCTTTGACAAAGTTCGATAATCCGTTATTTAACGCATTGCTCCGACTGTTCATCTACACCTTCATGCAAATTGATGTTCATATACCGTTTGTTAGCTGTGGATGTCCATTCTTCATGTGTCAAGCTAAAGCGTTGACAACGTTATCGTAGATTCTATATTTCATTAGCAAACTCATCAAAGAGAAAATTAAAACTCTTATAATGCTGTCATTTGAGCGATAACTGCAGCTGGAATTGTCATTCTGGTTTCGATTAGCTAGAAAGTTTTCTTCTGTTTGGCATATCTGGAGTTCAGAAGAACAAGAAGAGAAGGAAGAAGAGGAGCTCGGGTAAAGTTCATTTTCCTCCTCATGGCCGGTGTCGAGATCAAATGTGACGAGATTTTCTTCTGATACTGGTGACAGTTATGTCGTGCACTGCAGCGAAGTGCTTGTATAATCCTTTTGTCGAGTGCCCTTCACTTATTATAATTTCATTGGGATATATTTTACATTTCGCAATTTGTTTATCTTTGGAAATATATTAAAAATTTCGGTGGTGGGTGGCGGCGCTAAAAACCAAAAAATTTCATGTAGCAATTTTTGTTTAATATTTTTTAAAGTCGACGTTGTGAATTTTAGGACTTTTCAGATCTCGGGACCATTTTTTTTTTGTGAAACCTGGGGACCATCCCGGGATCAGATACCGGAACTGGAAACCCCACTCTGAGCGGAAGCCAATGCTATTTGTTGCAGGAGATCTTTTAATACATACTTATCGGTTCCTCACCTATACTAAGATTTTTTAGAAGCCTTATTTTTAATTGTCTGTGTATGGAGAAATATAGCATTTTACTCGACAGGTTTCGATCCATTAATACGATTCGCAAAAATGGCGACTTCTATACATGTTTGTTGATTGTATTGATAAAAACTTCACTGTATATGATTTGTGTACATGATTTTACAAATGCATTGCAGAAAATAATGTTTAAATTGATATAATCATTAATTAAATAAGTAGTGGTTATTTTGTTAAATTGACTTGTATAACCGATTTGCCATTTATAGACTCAGATAACCAAGTCATTAGGTTTCACATTGAAAGCTCAAATATTCCGACATTAAATTTTTTATCATTGCGTTTGTTTCCCTCGATTTCTGAGTGAAAAACCTACCATTGCACATTTTTAGATTTAAATGACTGTCAAACTTACAGTTATTGAGAGGTATTTGAGAGCACAATACCACCATTCTTGAGTTAATGTTTCGTATGAATCATCGCAGGCTGGCACAGGCAGCGAAAGCATTTCCGCGCTTAGATTTGTGAAGCCATCAGTACTATTTAGCTTCAGCGCAATCTGTAATCCATTATACATGGCCTCAAGATCACTTTCGTCAGAAAATTAATTTGGATTTATCAAGGGGTAGTCTCGTGGATCACTTGACGCTAGTGTTACTTCTCCTACAGAAGCCGGATGCAGCAGGACTACGGCAATCATAAAATCAGTGGTTTCGTCTAGAGTTTCAAAGGTGGCAGCATACTCATCGTTATAACTGTAATTGACAATTTTAGTGCATATAGCTTATTTTTGTTCAATTATTGTGAGTACTAATTCAGAAGAAAATAAAAATTTTTATTTTCTCTAAATCCAGCTTAAGCCGCAATCGCAAACCAAAGATCATTAGCAAAGAAACCTTAAAATCAAAGATATTCAAAAATCTCAGAAAATTCTGTTGTAGTTTTATCGTTTGTTTCTGAAATATAGTAGTCAGGTAACCCGCCTATTTAAAATATTATTTCCTTAAACCTGATACATTCAGTTTTTGGGGCACCACATACATCTAAAGAAAGAAACAGTGAAAAACAAGTCATAAATGAAGTCGGGTTTTGCGAGGTTTTGTCGAAGTGATCCAAAAATGTATCGTTCGAGAGCGGAGACAGAGAATCGAAGACCAGCGTAGAGTACGGTTTATTTTGGGGAATTGTTTTGCTTCTGAGTTGCAACATGTTTTTACAAGTCGGTAAAATGAAACTTATAATATTGTTATTAACATAATTTGCACAAGTATATCTCTTATTCTCATGGATAATTCATATTTGATGGCATAACATGTGTATAAATTTAATGAAATCGTTTTATGCTGTGAATAACACTGCTTTAAATGAGAACAAAAATGTATTATTTGCTGTCTTTTCGTGCTGGAATCTTAGTTTTAGTATGACTGTGATTGTAAGGTAAGCAGGGACTTGCTGAAACCACTACCCTGACTGGGCGAATTTCCTAGCTATAAATCTTGGGCTTACGGGCAAAACGCACTAAGTCGTTTTTTAAACAAATGTTATTTTTTTAAACGATTCGCTTTGTATAATTATGTAAAAGAGGCAATTGTTACTATCAAGCCTGGATTTTTGGTTTAACAACTAATTAGTTTAAAAAGATTAGAAACATATGTGAAATTTAAATTAACATTAATTTGTAACCTTGATTTTCGACTTGGTGCCAATTGCTTATAAGCACCCGAAATGGTAAAAGCACTGTAGTCTGTGCACAATTACACAGAATAAAACAATATATGCAGATAGAAATATATTATAGCGAAATGAATATAAGCAATAAGTGATAAGTTCTTTCGGAATCTGCTATAATCTTACATCCTACAAAACAAATACTATTCAATCACAAAAGTTTTTACATAACATAATCAAAAGGCTAAGCAATGACGAAGGAAATATATACCAATTGGCCTGCAGATCTTTCTAGAGATATTGGCTCAAATTGCAACTATGGCTGAGTAGCCTCCCGTATGGGACCCCAGTACCTGCTGGCGACATCTGGCTAACTAATATCAAAGCTCTCAATTTTGAATGTATTGTAGTATTGTCACAAGTGTGGAACGATAAATTGTGGTGTGAGAGACAGTATTTTGATTAATTATTGTACTAATAAAGGTTGTACAGCATAATTCGGTTTAGGAATTTAGATCGAGGGTTTCTCTGCCGTACTCTTTCCCCTCGTCAATTCCAGGCTGAGTCCGGCACGTTTTCTCTAATAAATTAGGTGTATTAGGAATCTGTGTTTTATTTTACAGGCCGAACTTTTTCTCAAATTTCCTAAATTTTGTCTTTGTCGAGCGCAATCCGAATAATTAAAATTGTGCAAGATAAAATAATAATACAACGTAGGTATTGGTTTTTTTTAATCTACTATGACGAACATTGACAAAATAAAGACAAAGTACAACTTATCTCATTCAATTATGTTGAATTGACCCGGGTTGGTTATACTAAAATAGTTATAAACAAATTGAATATATGAGTTAAAAATTATTTTATTATATTTGGGTATATATTCCTAGGGCTAATATCCACTTTAAAATACTAAATGTAATACAGGTATATTAGTAGTAGCTCAGAGGACCAAAAACACAGCTGATATGCCCGGAGGGCCTATGCAGCTTTCCCTAGATCTCATCTCAACAACCGGCCCTACCTCTAGTCCACTCTAGTCTTTCTTCGTCCTACAATATTGCGTCGTTCTTGTAAAAGCCGTGCAATTGCCTCCTCCACGCACTCCCGCAGGTAGCGCTCTCCTCAAGGCCTATTAGGCCCATGTCTCTTCTTAGGTGGCAAGACCCCTGTAATAAGTCCGCTCTCTGATTCCCGCCTTTACTTGGGCTCTAGAAAGGCGGGCCTATACGCGTGGTATCAGAGCCAATCCTGGCAAGTTCATCCGGCATCTCGTTCCTAGCCACCCCGCTCTGTGCCGATACCCATATCGGTTTTACTATCTTGGTCTGTGCTAGCCGCTCCAAGGCTTCCACGCATTCCTGGGCCAGTTTAAATTTAACCTTTGGTGCGCATACAACCCTTAGTGGAGCTTGGCTATTAATTCAAATTACCACTTCTTTTTTATTCCTTTTTCGAACCTCAGTCATTGTTGCAACATCTCTGCTTGGAACACTGGGGCCGCCGCTACTCGGTATAACCCCTGTATCTTTAAAGAGATCTTTTAATTTTCAACTGCCTTGCCTCTTGCTCTGCAGATACCAATTAGAAATGAATGTGACCCTAGCAGATTGCCAGGCCTTTGGAACGTAACCCAAGGCCAGACTCGTATTGAACAGGCGTTAAATCCAATGGGTTAGCGCCCCCCAAGTTCTTTTGGTGTAATGTCGGGAATATTCCGTCAGAACCAGCTACTTTGAAAGGGCTAAATTCTCCTTTTAGCCCATGCTATAAATACCGTGGTATTAGTATTGATTGATATATAAATATTTCCAATTATATTTTATTAATACCAAAACAGTCTGTTCTGTTACACAAAGTACTTACTCCATGCTGTCAAGAATAGGTAATACCAACACCTCCTTAAATAAGATTCGAGGAGATATTAGTAATACATGCATACGCTTTCACCTGAAAGCCTTTCTTCCCGTCATAAAATATGTTAATATAATCGTGCGATTCAAATTATATCATAGCTTTTATAGTTTATTAAACCTACCCAACCACTACTCCTAAGTTACTAGCTGCATCAGGGGGTCCTAGTGCATATATCTCGACATCGGGTGAACTGCTAGTATCGTTTTCAAAGTTCCAGAAACTAACAACTTGAGCTCCAAACCCAGCCGTCAAGGGTCTATTCATCTCAGTCCATTGCTTTAGCTGTTCTTCGAAAGTTTCATTGTAGTATACTTGATTTGTTCTAAAATATCAATTTTAGAATATAAATAAACAAGTTTAATGAAACATACGGATCATTGTGAATATTTTAATCAGGACATATAGATGTACTCTTTTTTTAATAAATATAAATCAAATAATGATTATATATATATATATATA